>PVIR01015876.1:0-37558 GCA_004026965.1 Petromus typicus
GTAGATATAGGAGATTCACTAGTTAAAAAAGAGAACAAGAAAGTGAGACAGAGAGAGAAATCAACATAGGAACGTGTCAAAAGCGGACAGTGTGCTGGGTTGGTTTGTTTCCAGGAGGAGGAGGCAGGATCCGTTTCTCTTCTGTTATTCGCTTTGTTTTTTGTCTTTATCCTGGGGTTGAACCTTCTGATGCTCTGCCACTAAGGTGCATCCCCAGCCCTTTTTAATTCTGTGTTGAGACCCATCCCACTGAGCTGCTTAGGCTGTGCTCTGATTGGCCGCTGCATTGCAGTCCTGCGCCTCCTCACGTGGCCGATCTGAAGCTTGTGAAGTATCTTGTCCAGGCGCTCTTTGTAGCCTGAAGCCCTCCAAGCAAATACTGCACTGCAGGAGGTGATCCCCCTTTGGTCACCATGTTCCTAAGGAAGCGAGGGCTCTAAGGCTCAGGTAGACCGTTCGATGATGCACTGCCCTAGAATGGAACAGTGTGGGTATCATTTCCAGGGCCATGTTGTGAAAGTGCGAGTGTCTTTTTACTAAACATTTTGAAGGTGACTAATAGAGACAGAATAACCCCTCACGTGCCCTTTCACGCCCGTGCAGCCCCAGGAAGAGAGCCCTGTGATGACCAAGGTGACCCAGTAGCTCCGGGTCCTGCTGTTCCTGCCCTGGTGCTGTGAGCTGCTACTCAGAGTTGCTCCTTCCTGACCAGGCAGGAAGCTGCTGGCTGAGGCGCCACTGGAGACCCACACCCACCTTCTGTCTGTGGATGATGCGCTCTGTGGCAGGAGTGAGGCGCTTAGAGGCAGCATCCGCAGCCGTTTAGGTGATCCTCACTTTCTGTGCTCTTCTTGGTCTCGAAAGACCCGTCCTTTAGAGAAGTGTGGGCTGGGTTGGGCTGTGCTGTCCTGCAAGGTACAGGATATTTAGCAGCAGTCCTGGTTTCTGTCCAGCAACTGCCAACAGCCCTGCTCCCTGCTCCCCACAACCCAAGCTGTGACAACCAAAAGTGCGCGATCCCAGGACTTTCTGGGTATTCATTCACTTACAGATGTCCATGAATATTTTAAACAAGCAAAACATGCATAATTTTAATAAGTGCAAACAGTATAAAACAGTAAAACACTTGTCTCTTACTCCCCACACCCCAACACGACTTTCCTCTCAGGAGGCAGACCTGGGGCTCTTACTTGGCTTGTGACAGGTGTCTAGAAACTGCACTAAAATCTGGCCTGCAGCCAGGGGTGGTGCGCATTGTAACACACACAGGTGCATGTTTGATTAGCAACTTTCAGACATTGTGTTCAGAATGCAAACAAACTGACAGAGTGAATCTGCTTTAGTCTGTTTCCACTGTGCTTTTCAGAAGGCTTGTGGGTGTGCCCCGGACTGACACACACCCCACCGGGAGTGTCACTTCCTGTGCAGGGAGAAGCTCTGTTCTCTCACTGCTTCTCTCCACCTCTGGAATCTTCCTCTGGGGTTTTTTAAACACAGATGCCTTATGGCTTTGATAAATCTCTTTGGAACATCAATATTTTAAACTAAGAGGTACATTTCTCATCTGATGAAATAACTGAATGCTTCAGAAATCTTAACAGCTGCTTTTTTGTTGTACATGAGCTTCAGTTTGTATTGATTTCCTTGCGTGGTCGGGGACACGATGCCTGTCGTGACGTGGCCTGCTCACGATCCCTCGGGTCAGAAAGCCCCTGATGAGACAGGCCCAGTTATCAGTCTGTAAGGCTTACCATTTCGTGTAATAAGTGCATTGCTGTTCCTGCTGCTTTGTAAGTTTATTTAATCCTTTTTTGCCAAGAAGTCAATGGAGGAGACTCATTGTTATCTCCTTTTTTTTTTTTTTTTTTTTAGGTTTTTGGAGACAGGGTCTCGCTTTGTGGTTCAGGCTGGCCCTGAGCTCAGCCTCAAACTCACATCACAATCCTCCTGCCTCTGCCTCCCAAGTGCTGGGATTACAGGCGTGAGCCACCACGCCCGGCACTGTGGTATGTGGTACTGGTTGCTGCTGGGGTGAGTCTCCACGCCCAGTATGGTATGTGGTTACCGGGGATCGAACCCGGGTCCTTGCGCTTGCAAGACAGGCGCCGGACCCACTGAGCTAACTCCCCGGCCCTTGTTATCTCCTTTTTACCAAACAGGAAACATACAGAGAAATAACTAAAATGATGGAATTTAAATTACAGGGTTCAGAATACGTAAGTCGGGGTTTTAAGGAAGACAGGTTCTGCTCTCCTCTTATCTAGAAGTATGACTGTGACCGTGTGGTTAGTAAGTAACAGACACCAACCAGAGCCTGAGTCTCAGGCCTCTCTCGGGCCTCACACGGTACCACTGATTAGTCCAGCACTTCAGTCTGATGGAGTGTCTCACAGCATGGGCTATGATATTTATCATCCTCATAGCACACTGTGTGATATGAAGGGGTTATCACAGATAAGGAAGAAACGTGTTCCTGCGAGGTTATCCCACATGTGGGCATCCCAAGACATCCTGGAGGCTCCATACCCAGGAGAAAGTCCTGCATCAGGATAGATAGTTTCACCCTAGAGAGGGTACAGTCGGGTCTTAGATCCCAGAACTAGTGTTACATTCAGTAAAGAATGGGGCCTCTGGAGCCACACATTTCACTTTTTTAGTTCAATTTTTATTTTTTGACAAATTATCATTGTATACCATATAAGGCTTATGATGATATCTGATATATGTATGTAGTGTAGTGTGATTGATTCAAGCTATTATTGCATCCGTCACCTTAGAGCTTAGCATGTATTCCTCTTAGCAGAACAGCAGCTTTGTACCTTGTGTCGACACCAGCCTTTTTTTCCCACTCACCAACATCAGTAACTACCGGGCTGTTCTTTGATGCTGAAAGCTTAGTCGTTTTAAGTTCCACATATATATATGAGAGCAGAGGTATTTGGCTTTCTGTGCCTGGTTTATTTTACTTGGTATAATGTCTTCCTGGCCCATCTATGGTGTTGAGAATGACTAGGCTTTCTTCTTTTTGAAAGTTGAATGATATCTAATATGTATGTGGTATCCCACTTCTTTTGTTGCTGATGTTTGAACTGTGGGCCTCACACATGCTGGGGAAGCGTTCTCCCCTGAGTTATGTCACCAATCCGCCCACATTTGTTTTATCCAATCATCTGTTGAGGGGCACTGACGTCATTTCCCTGCCTTGGCTATTGTGAATACTGTTGCAGCGAGCATGAGAGTGCAGGTGTCTCTGCTGCACACTGACTCGGAGTCCTCATAACATTTACCCAGACCTGGGGCAGCTCGCTCAAATGGCAGCTCTGGTTTCAGTGTTTCAAGAGGCATCTGTACAGTTTGCACTGATGTCCACTCCCACCAACACCGCGCACTTCTTTAAAATCCATCCGTGAAGCCTCATTCTCCTCCTCGCTGGTGTAGAAGAACTGCCCCCGAGCGCTGAGTACGTGTCTCCAAGCCTTTCATTTGAACCCTGAGTGTGGCTCTGTATTCCCGGGCATCTCTCTGACCTGATGAGAGAGCTTTTCACGATTTGTGCTAATAAGCATGTGCACCTGTTCTGTGTCATGGTCACACCGAAGCAGAAGTGCATCGCTGGGCCGTGCTGTGCTCACACCCAGCACTCAGTTCAGGTTTCTTCATTGTGAAGTCACCTGCGAAGAGTCTGCTCAGGGAGAGACAGATTTCTCCCAAAGGAATTGTCCCAAGCTAGAAATGTGAATTTTAAAAGGCATCTTTGGGAAAAATCCATGAGTGAGTTCAAGAATGAGATGGTTAAGGCCATGCCGTAACTTAGGAGCGGACTTGAGTTTCATGACCTAACATAAGCGTGGTACATGGGTTGAGGATAGTTCTTAAGTCAGACACGTAGGTAGCACGGTGATTGTCATAAATCTTGATTTACTCTTTAATCTTTGAAAAATCCCTCCCGCATTGATCTCTGTTCCTTCGCACTTTTGGCGGTGTGAATCTCTCTTAATCATGAGAAACAGCAAGACAGATGTGGCTGAAAAGGAAAAATCTAGGTGAGTCCTTCAGAGGCCTGAGTCTGCCTGCTGTCCCAGAGCGGTCTCCTCAGCCTCCGGTCCTCGGTCGGACTGACCTCTGCTCCTTCGCGTTGGCCACAGTTGGCCAGGCTGACGGGATCAGAAGAGGGCCATGCAGCTGCCGCCCAGCTGTGCAAGGAGGCCACACTGCGTCACCTTCCCGATCCCAACTCTGGGGACACTTTACCTGTTACTGGGATCAGAAGCCATCTTGGCAGTGTTTGTGGAATATTGATAATCTGGAATGACACAACTTTTCAAGAAATAAGTCGGGATGGTCCTATAGAAAAAAGTATGATAGAAGTAACAAGCCCTTGATTTCTCTGTCCCTTTACTCTCCGTTGCATCCTCATGTGAAGAGAAAATTCTCTGTCAAAGCTCAGTGTCTTGTTTAACTATTTTGCGGTGTGAGGTAAATATCCCTGGTGTGCAGAGACCCTCCCTCTTTGCCTCCAGTCATGTGACCTCTCTCCAGTCATGTGACCTCTGACGAGTCACTCAGCTGTGTAGACAGCATTCTGTGTCTCTGCATAAATCAGGCTTAGGGTTTATTGCTCGTTTTTTGTCTTTCCTGGTTGTATCTGGTGGCACCCCTCACTCCAGTCCCTCTGACCGTAGAGAAACTGTCTGAAATACCGTGATGCAGGGTATGTCAAAACGCAGTCTATTCCTGTCTGGAGTTTCAGGACGTCTGGTTCCCGCTTGCATCCCCTTGGTGTAGTTAGGTAGGCAGAAGACCCCTGGTCCTACTTGCCCTACGCTTTCCTGTTTAACTGTGGGGGATACAGCACCAGTCTTCAAAAACACTGATCAAGAGGCGAGGAAAAAGTAGGGGTTATGTTCTTCAACATTAGTCTCAGCGTGTGTGTATAATCCACAGTTCGGAACTATCACAGTATACTTAACTACAAAGTGGCTGGCCCAACATATTACTGATGTAGACGTGTGTTAATGTATAATTTGAGGTTATGCAGCGAGTTAGATCAGAATAGGAGATGAAATGATTTCTAATTTAAAACTAAGAAAAGAGCCCCTAAAGGTTACACCGAGCTCATCATAATCCTGGCCGGTGCTGTCCAGGGAGCCCCACAGTCCAGGTCTCTCGTGCACCAGAGGCCCTGAGGACTGGCCCGAAGCGGTTAGGGAGGCAGCAGCAGTTCTTGGGAGAGCACTTTGTTTCCCATCTAAGTTTACAATTTTAGATTATGAGCCCCAGATGTTAGTGTTGAAATTTTGCTTATCAGTGGCCAACCCAGGAGAACAAGAAACCAGTCAGGCATTTGCAAGTCACCAGTTTGCACTGGGGGTCGACGTGGCTTCTGAACCTACATCTCATGCGCCTGGTGGGCTGGCAGCTTACGCTGGATATTGCCCTTTATCAATTGGTGCCTTTTTCCATAGTTGTACCCTAGCTTTCTCACAGTCTTGGCAAAAATAAACTCTTGATATCTTTTTATGAATAAATGAATAAATAAGGGATAAGATATGCACGTGTGAGAATTGCACTTTTGTATATATCTAAATAGTATGTGTACAGCTGCAAAAACCACTGACAAAGTACTGCAAATGGAGTACGTTTTTCTAAAACTATTTTGACCTAAATTTTTAACAGATTCCCTCCCAGAACCCTTACCGAGGTTTGATATAACTTATAACACATCCCTGCACACCCCTGCTCCAGCTGTAAAAATAGCAGCATCTTTCTGTAGAACAGGTAAATGTATGGATTTTCTCCCCACAGGCAGGCGCTGGCCTACATGGTCCTGGAAGGAGCAGCTGTGCACGCTGGTGCTTCCTTCCCCGCCCCCGCCGGGCCCTGGGGCTCTGTCCTGGCCTCGCTTCCTCTCCCCTACAGGCACAGCAGCACCTTGGCTCACCAAGTTCACTCTCTTGGGGTGTCAGCCTCAGAGTGTCTATCCCAACATCTGCCATGGGGCTGCAGAGCCTCAGGCGGCCACCCTTCCCCTGCTTTGCTGGAGTTGGTTCCCCAGCCTGGGAAGAGAGCGGAAGCCCCTTCCCTTCCCTGCCTTGAGGGCAGAGCGCTGTGATTTCCATGGTGGGTTCGATTCGGTCAGAAAGCTCTTGAATCTGGGTGGCTTGTCTCTGTGGTTCTGTTTGATTTATTGTGAATTAAACAGGCGTTTGTGCATCGGCCAGGTAGCCAACCGCTCTGCAGAGGTTTGTTTCTTTGAGGGGATGTATTTCGAGTCTCCCCAGCTCTCAGACTGTCAGATCATAGCTCTGTCTTAGGCGCTGGCATCGCATCACCCCGCTATGTGATTGAATAATGGTAAAGAGCTAAAAGGACTGCTGCTGAGCTGTCAGCTTCCGCTTTTGCATGAAACTCTTTTCCCTCCTGGCCAGAAAACCTATCGGCAGTGCAGATGCCCATCAGCAGGAGAGTAGACAATCAGCTGTGCACACATTTCATGGTTGCACAGGAGTTGGGGTGAACTTTGGTAATAAAATGAAAAAGTCCTAAAATCTATGCTATTATATAAAAGGACTATATGATCTTCACAAGGACAAAAAGATGATATAGAAGGGGCAGGTGGAAAATCACCTGATTTGGGGCGCAGCTTCTCGGTGGCAAAGGCCTGGGTCAGAGATGAACATCAGGTGACGTAGCCTTGGTCTGGGAAGCCAAGCTCATTCATTTACTAAAACAGCAGTGCACCAGGGCCAAAAAAGGAAAAAAAATCATGAAAGTCATTGTTTCTTTACAATTGAAGGATAAACACTTGTATTACATTCGCAAAGGTCGAAGAAGATCAAATCACAAATTTGGTTTCCTTAGGAAACAGCTGTATGTGGATGTCGCCACTTGACTTTGAAGCCAGAGTCAGTGCCCTGTGTCAGCAGTGGCACCGCAGCACCTGCTGCGAGGACGGGGTGACTCAGCCCGAGAGGGCACCTGACTGACCGCTCAGCTTCCGTCTGTCGTTCTTGGCCAGCCTGGCATGCCTGCGGCGCTACAAGTCAGCTGAGATTAATTAAAGTCCTCTTAATCATGTCGCCTCACCAGGTGTGAGGCACGCCGGCCTGAGTGCTGTCCTGGGCAGACACCAGCTGAGGACTGAAATCCATGTTGGGGGACTCGAGCCAGCTAATGCTCCTGCATTTCTAGTGTTATCCTAGTTTGCCCTGTCTGTGCACAACCCTGGAAGTAATAGCTACCAAGCGCACACAGCAGAGCAGCTCATGCCAAGTGAGGCCTCCGAGTTAACAGAATCCCACAGACTTTTCTGTTTACTTCCTGTTGTTTTGTTTTAGACGTGTGAAGTAGCCATTTTGAGCATCACCTATAATATCTTGTAAATTCTGACTCTGTTCTCTAGTAGGGACACTGTGTTCTCACTAAGGGGCACCTGAAGTTACCTGGCCCTTACCCTTGGAAGTTGCATTTTCCCTTACTGGGAAAATGGATTTTTGCAAATGGAATGAAGCTAAGATCTTGAGGTGGGGAGGGTATTGTTGAATATCCATGCAGGATATAGACTCATCACTTGCATAAGGAAAAGGCAGGTGGAGATTAGACAGTGTAGTCACACTCCGGGGCAAGGAATGCCCCGGCCCCCAAGCTGCAAGAAGAGACGCTACGCTGCTAACAAGCTCCCAGAGGCACCTGTCCCGTTAACTTCTGGCCTGTTGGGCTTCTGGCTTCAGTTTTGTAGGCAAGCCAATTTATTTTCTTCAAATCACCAAGCTTGTGTTGTGATAGTGAGGCTTCACTGTCTTAATGGAACAGTTTATGAAACGGTTTGATAGCTTTGTGATATTTAATTTTAATATAATGAAAATTAATATTATATTACATTTATGAGAGCAAAAGCTAGAGTCATGTATTTTCTTGTATCTCCTAATAATGAGCATATGAAGATCAGTAAGAAAACTAAACTACTTTCAAAAACAAAAGTGAAAAGAAGATAGTGACCTACCTGGGCATGTTTACAAAGCATAATAAAAGAGTGTGGTGAATATTTAAAATTCTTTTAATTATGAGTAAAAGGCACAGTGCTGTTAATTTCCTTCGAAGTGCTCCCTGCCCTTTGCACATGTCCGTGGTTCTTCCCCACACTCTGGAGCAGTTCTGGAAGCCCTTTTTGGCTGTTTATTTGCACCGTCTTAGCTGCTTCCATGTTGTGAGACGCCTTGGAAACACTCGGCTGCCATGTTTATTTCGACTCTGAGGAAAGGCCAGAGGTCACAGGGCTCTGGCGCGGGCAGTAAGACAGAGCAGGACGCACCACGCTCTGACGACCCTCCTTTTTCATGGGAGTCGCTGGACAGCAGCATTGACCGTGTTGTGATCACTCCTCCTCGTCACTCATAGAGAGGATTTCCAGAACTGGGAGAGAGGAGAAGCCCTCCTGAGGAGTTCACCATGAGGAGAAGCACTGCTTTGAAGGGCACTAAGTGTGTGAATTGATTGAAGCATTCTCTGCACATTTTGATCCTTCTCATGTGTGTTACATGTAATATGTACATTGTCAACATTTTAATTGGCCTCAGTTGTTTTATTTATTTATTTTTTGAGACAGGGTTTTGTTTATAGTTCAGGATGGCCCTGAATTCACTGTGAAGCTCAGGCCAGCCTCAAACTCACAGCAATCCTCCTGCCTGTCCCTCCTGAGTGCTGGGATTACAGGTGTGAGGCACCCCACCCAGCATTGTGGTATGTGCTTACCGGGGATCAGACTCGGGACCTTGCACTTGCCAGGCAGACACCAGAACCACTGGGCGAAATCCCTGGCCCTAATTGGCCCCAGTTTTTCAGCTGAAGCACAGCACATCAGCAGGCAGACCAGCTGTCTTACTATCACTTACATCCTACGGTTTCCAGAAGAGACTTGAAGATGCTCACCTCACGGGACTCGTAGGCTGCTCAGGATCAGAGTGAAGCCCACACAGGTGGCCACAGGCCTGACTTACAGGGCGATCGTCGACATGGGTCGCAGCTCTGAGCTGCTGTGTCCACACCACGCAATTTGAGATGCCCCCACCCATCCAAGTGCCTCCACGGACCACTTGACACGGCCCCAAGGATGCTGGTGCCTTGTGGCGTGATGAGTCCCATCAGGACACGTCTTGTAGGTGGTGCGTCCTGAGTGTCCCGGGCTTCTGTCCCTCCGTAGCTTCTGACCTGGCAGACCCAGTGCCCCTGGCTGAAGCACCACACTCTGGGCAGCAGGGCCTGGCCCCCGGAGCCCCGACCTCGGGCCTCTCCCTGGCCCTTTTCCCACGTGGAGTCACCACTGTGAAAGCCACGAGTTTGCCCGGCAGCCTGCACCCCGCCAGCTCTGCAGTCTCGGCCCTGGAACCACTCGGCGCAGAGCGTTTCGTTACCGTGGCTCCCGCGGTGCGCAGCCGGGCCTGACACTCTTCCCAGTCACTTGGCCTGAAAGTTGTGAAATCCGTGGGGGAGTCAGGGCTCAGAGAGAGAAGGTAGAGAAACGGGAGGAGAGGGGTGCGGGTGAATATTTAGTCGTGAAGAAAACATTCTCAGTGAGCTGCTGCACTGTAGGCTTTCCCAGTTAACCTGAGTCTTTTCTGGAGTGATTTGAAAATTGCTTTTGGTTCCGTGGCGTCTCTCTATCAGCCAGCAGCTCGTTGTGTGCATTCGTCTGCCGCGCAGACTCTGGACTGTGGTGTTGAGCTACCACGTACCCTTTGTGGCTCTCTGGCTCTAAGCCCAAACTGTTAAAGAATAAATCTACAGACCGTCTGGAGACAGCAGCCTCAGAGCGCCTCGTTATGCCGGGCCAGTCCATACTCCCAGCCCTGGCGGACAAGAGAAGCCCCGTGAAGTATAGGAAATCCGCTTATCTCAGCCGCCCCTGGGGCCAGTTATTCACAATCGTTGGGGTGGGTCCGCCTCACTGGATTTCCTTTTTTATGAGTCATTTTTAATGCTCTCCAGAGGTTGCCCACAGGCGCCCAGCATTGCTGAGCCCAACCGTAACCATGCATCAAGTAGCTGAATTCCTGTTGAATAAAATTCCAGAATCTGGCCTTACTTACGCGGGACCCCTCTCACCTGAACCTTGGCTGTGTCTGAAACACTGCATGACATTGTGGATTCACCGTTTCCTTCACTCCAGCTGCGCAGTGCATCAACTATCCTAGCGGCCTTCCGAAGCCAGACGGGGCTTCACTTTCTCAGTGCAGGGGCTCCCCCTGCTGGTTGTTTGCGAGTAGTGCCCACTACTTGTTGAACCTCTGGTATGCTGCACGTAAAGGACCCATTAAACACCCCTGGTGTCATGTTAAAAGCAGCCTTTGTACTGCCACGCCCAACTGGCAAGCCGTTGCCAAACGTAAATATTCCGCGCACTCTTAATTGCTTATCCATTGGCAGCCTGGGTAAGACCTGGGAATGGTAGGAGAAAAACCACTGATGGTTAGCTGGGTACGCCCTCAGCCCTGTTGAATACACAGGGGCTCCTCGGTTCACAAATGCTTTTGCTTGTAAATAGCTTGGTTCAGAACCAGAAGTATTTGGCAAAGTGTTGTTTTTCTTTGCAAATTCTGCATCTGTTAGTAACATAATCGTGGTCATCTTTCCGACATACACAAAAACATGGCCGGCATTTTCCAAACTATGTTCATAGAATAAATTAAGTTCATGAGCCAGATACTACTACACATGCTTGTGTACACATGTGTATCTCGCTCCCAAAATACTACATTATTAGCTATATGATTTTATGGGTCCCCTGCAAAATAATTGGCATTTCCACTGCTTTGGATAGAAGGTGAGGAGAGCCGTAGTGCAGCCCTCTCCACCTTCCCTCCTCTGCTCATCTCTGATCACCTCATTTTGCCCTCTCTGCTCCTCAGCCGGAGCCCCGACCCGCATGGCCCTCACTGCTACGAGGCCGGTAGGGGGCGAGCCTTCCCCACCCCGGGAGCCAACACCTGCCTTGCACAGCCGCGGAGCGGGCGCCCCCTTCTGCTGTCACACCCTCTCGGTTAGGAGAGGGTCGCTGGTCCCACTGCATTCTGGAAAACGGTGTGGACGTGGGCGGTGGGTCGCTGACGGTCTCAGAGGTTGTGCTCAGCGGAAAGGCGCTGACTGAGGTTCCTTGAGTAGCTGGCTGGCTGCTGGGTCATCCCGTCCTGAGCAGCAGGCTCAGAGAACCCAAGTCCTAACTTTATGGCTTCATGTTTACTGCTCTCGGCTTCCCCTGCATCAGCACACATGGTTATTCCTGCTTTACTAAATATTTTGGAATCTTGGCTCTGGGATTAGAATTTTAAGCACCTGTCACCCCGCTGCACCCTCTTCTGGTACTGAGAGTGGACTCTGGGACATGCGTGTGCTGAGGGATGCTCCAGCCACTGCCCTGCACCCAGCCTCGCATGCACCATCCGGGGCGGGAGGCGTTTCTTCTGCGCCTTCCGCCAAGCACTGATGGAATGGCGGAAGAGGGTGGTACCTAGCGTGTACAGGCACCGCCGGGCCTGCAGTACTCATTTACACACAGACACATGTGTGACGTGAGGGATGGAGAGAAACCCCCACTCCTGACGCTCAGCGCCTCCTGCCAGGGGCTGCAGCGCATGCGAGCTCCTCGTGCCCGTCCTCCGCGAGGCCCGGTGTGCGGACCGAGGCGCAGCACCTTCCGGCAGACCAGCCCGAGCTCCGCGTCCCAGCTGCGCCGGTTCTCAGGACAGCGGATGGTGTCAGTAAGTGACAGCCGCTGCGGAAACCAGACGGAGTCGCTGCCTGCTCCTCTGAGCTCGGCGTGGGCGCACTTGGCTGGCCCCTCACCCGGCTCTGTCTTCAATTCTGACTCCTCATTCTTCCTAGAAACTTAAATTAGGTCTTTGGACGGGAAAATGTCCCGGCCACATCCAAGTCCTTAGAAGCTTTTCCCACCAGGCCTACGTTCTGCCCGGCAGCTGTGGCAGAGCCCCAGCCCCTCTCCGTGTGCCCTGAGACCGCTGCCACCCCTGGCTGCGACCCGGACCCTCCCCAGTCACCTGCCCACCTGGATCTGGGGAAGTTGGAGTTCGCCCTCCTGTTCTGCTCCAAGAAAGCGGAGAGAAGTAGGAGGGAAAACGCAGCCTTGAGAATAAAGAGACCCGGCCTCGTGTCCAAAAAGCTCGGTTAAAGGGATTTTTACCTAATGAAGCTGCAGGCTCCTGATGTCACTTGTTTGTCATCCATGAGGCTCCTGTGGGTCTGTACATGGACTTAATACATCTTAACTGGCACCAACTTCACACATACTGCATGCTTGGATCAGCAAGGGAAATACAAGGGCAGGGCATTTTAAAATAATAAAACTGAAAACAGAAAACCCGGTGATCCCAGTTAGAAAAATAACCATATATTCACAGAATAAAGGAAAAGTTTTGACTGTGACAGTTACTATCAAGATGTCAAGGCGCTATCACCACAGGTGACGGGGATTCTGTCCTGTTATGCCGGGTCACCGGGGCTTGGCTTGTCAAGTGATCTTTCCACTCCGTGCTGCCAGGTTAATTAGCAGCTAATTAGGTGGACAGGACACAGATGCCCAGGTTTCAGAAATGCATGTGTGGAGGTTCTGGCTGCAGGACTGGTGTGAGCACAGAGCGAGGGGAAGGGACGGTAGCTCATCAGATGAGGAAGAGTGAGGGCCAGAGCCAGGCAGAAGGGCTATGGGAAAAAATGAGAATTAAGTTGTGTCTTATACTGGTACAAATCCCCATTATGGAGTGCAATCATGATGTGTATATTTAATGTACCAATAAAGATTAAAAAAAAAAAGAAAGGAGATTCAGCTGAGAAGAATGTGAAGCCATGGAGACTGTGGAGGTTTTATCCAGAGGGGCTCTCGAGTCCAGATGGACTTAACGAGAAGAGATTTGAATGTCCTGTCCCATCTCCCAGCCTCCTGCTCTGGCCGTCCGGCTGAGACGCCCTGGACAGCTCCAGCCACCTATTCTTCACCTTGGAGCCAGACAAGGGATTGGTTCGTCCTGGCCCTTCCTGGCACTGCAGCGCAGAGACAGATCAGGCGGGATAATGGAAGTGCGGTTCCAGGCGCCTGCTCGGGTCCGCAGGCCTCCTGCCTTCCTCCCTCTTCTCTGAATCCATCGCCTGGCTCTTTGATTCCAGGCCAGCATTTTCAGTGTAGCATTCTGTACTTTTCTTGATTCAACACTCTTCTCTCAGTCAGCTCCCTGTAGGTGATTTTGTTTGTTCCTGTCACAACAGAAAGTAAATAACCTCCATGCATTATCATAAAAAGAAAAGAAAGAACATAAAATCGGTACAAGTCAGTAACTCTGACCGTGAAGTGCGGACTTCTCCAGCCCCGGGATTGGAGGGGGGAGAGCAGGTGTTTGGAAGGTGGGAAAGACAGCACCACGCCGATGTTCTTCCTCTCGGTGTTCTCAGAAGACGGAAGGAGAGTGGGAAAGGAAATTGCTTCTCATGAGAGCGGTCACATTTCACGTTCTGCTGGCACCCTCCCCTCGCTCCTGCCGCACTCCCCATTCCGCACTCTGGCGAAGGCAGCTAGCTCTGTACCTCAAGTGCACTTTTACAGAGAGCGGCCTTCGTGGATCTGGACAGGAGCCTAGACAGAGACGCTTCTGAAGCGATAACCCTCAGTGGAAAGAGAATAGGAGGGCGTTCTTGGTTTTTACCCAGATAAGCAAGCAGCTGACTTGTAGTGGCCACTAGCCACATGCCAGCCTTGGCTGTGTCAGGCCTGCAGAAGACCTGCTGAGTGCACCACTGGAGGCGCCTGTTGGGAAAATTCTTTGTTGTAGTATTCCACACCTACAATTACTACTTTATACATACAACAGAATAAACATAATATGTATATGTTGTATTTAGAAGCACAAAACACGTGGCTCAGTTTTAATGTCAGTTGGTTGTTTTCACCCTGATAGCAGTGCTACGTGGGGTACTTGAGACTCCAGGGCAACACAGTTGAATTTGTCACCTTTCGTATCTGTGGTCTCAAGATGATTGGACTCTGCATATAAACCTCCTGCTGCCTCCGGTACTAAGTATGCCAAGCTCATGGTTCCAGAGACACTGGAGAATGAGTCTTGAATCAGAGGAGCATATTTGGAATATTTTTATTGTAAATAAGGGGAAGGAGAGCAACTCCTTCTGCAAGAGCAACTTCTAGGGGAGTGGGGAGGGTCCCCGAATTTAGTAGCATATAGTCTTTCAATTTAGAATTCTAAATTGAGGTTCTGACGCTGAGTGCAAGGCCACTTAGTGGGATCTGCACTAGTGGGAAATGAGGTTTCTCTGCCCGATTCGTCACCCTGTCCCCTTTCAGAGACCACTGCTGTTATTTACCTCTTCAAAGGGACTCTGCTCAAGAAAGGATTTACACAGAGACCAAGGGTGAGTGTGTGAGCAGGCGGACAGGAGCGTCATCCTGCTGAAACTTGCCGCCTTGGCTGTTCCCTTTCGTCCTGCACCTTGT
Source organism: Petromus typicus (assembly GCA_004026965.1). Lineage (NCBI taxonomy): Eukaryota > Metazoa > Chordata > Mammalia > Rodentia > Petromuridae > Petromus > Petromus typicus. The sequence goes on from PVIR01015876.1 coordinate 14,510, forward strand.
ATCTTGCCGCTGCCTCAACATAGCCCATCCTTTTACCCTCGCCCTTCCTGCCTCTGCATCCTGTTGATATTTTCTTTTCACGACCATCTCTGAGGGCCTGAACCCTGCTGCCTTTCTCCTCACCGTCTGTCTGCCGTGTCTGTGGCACTTCCTTGTCCGGCCTTTTTTGGGTGGTGAGCTGTGGCCCCTCCACACCTCTCCTGGACCACACTCCTGGACGGAGAGCACATGGGGGGCAAGATCTAGGGGCCGGCCTTCTGTCTGGCGGTTGCAGGTATTTGCCGTCTCCTCCAGGCCCCTGACAGGGCCTGTAGGACATGTTGCTGAGGAGCCAGCAGTGAACTAGAGCCTGAAGTAGAGCGGCTAGAAGGCGGTGTCTGACCCGGTGATGCTCCGCGTGCTGCGCCCTCCCAGAGTTAGTCCGGAGGTGATGAGCTGCCGAATTGTTCTGTCATTCCGCTGGAGTATAGAGCTCAGCCAGGTTCAGGACATGCAGCGTGTTCTGCACAGCGTTCCATATGTGCGCGCTCCCCTGAGCCAGTTTCATCTGCATCCTAGGTCAGAATCCTCCCTTCGAGACATGTGGGTCTCTTGGAGCAGGCAGACCGGTGGCGGTCCCCTCTGTACCTGAGCCACGGGTGTAGTAGAGGAAAAGCCTCAGGCTGTGCTCAGGACTCCAAGCCCTGTGCAGCAGCGCCGACTAGTAATCTGTTCACAGTCTGAGAGGGGAGGTGAATATTTGGCAGACATTAGTTCGTGGGCTCCGAGCTCTAGAATTTGGTTTCTTCTCTTATTTGTATAGTGGATATTGTCGCAGAGAGGCCCTCCCCGCATCCTCCTGTGCCTACCAGAGAGGCTGACACGGAGAGCAGTGTTTCGGCTGTATCTGTCAGGGAATAGCTCATGGACAAGCAAGTTCAGGGTTCTGAAGTCATAGCGCATCAAAGTCAGGAGCACAGACCTCCATTGACAAAGGGCTCGTGTCTCCTGTTCTTCTTCACCAGTGCTAAGTGTCGGAATAAATCCCAGAGACACCCTCCAGGCAGCTGTGTGTGTGCGAGCCTAGGAGAGTGCGGTCATTTCGTCCTTTGTATTGGATATTTGCTCTCTGTTGCTGTGTGTTTGCTGCTGAATTGCATTTATTCCTGTCTGAGATTCTTCCCAAGATCCAGGTCTCCAGCTGCCTCTTGCTCATCCCATACCTCAACCTGCAAGCATTTCTAACATGTAAGAGGTCTAGATCTAAACTCATCGCTGTCTACCTCTAACTTTGACTTGTCTGCTGCTTTCTTGGTTTCAGCTTATAACTTCTAGTCAGAAATAAGAATTGGCTCTTAAACCCCTCTGCATCCATTTTAGAGCATAGTTCACTGTGCGTCAATTTACATATACACATGTAATTTGAATGAACATTATATAAACTAGTATGTGTCTTTATCATATATATTTTCTCTATGTCTCCTCTTTTGAAAAATGACATCCATATGATTCTTGGCCAGAGAGCCAAAAATATACATCAGAGAAAGGACTGTTTCTTTAACAAATGATCCTGGGGAAGCTGGATATCCATATGGAGACGACTTGAACTAGATTCCTGTCTCTCACTCTCACAAAAATCAACTCAAAATGGGTCAAAGACTCAGGTATACGACGTGAACCTTTGCACTTGCTAAAAGAAAACATGGGGGAAATCCTTGAAGCCATAGCCTATGCAGAAACTTCCTGAATGGACTCCAGTGGCACAGGGAATGTAGCAAGAATCAACAAAGAGCACTTCAAATTTAAAAGTTTCTACATAGTAAAAAAAAAAAAATAAGTGATGATGAGAGATATCCTTAGAGTGGGAAAAAATGTCTTTACCAGCTGCTCTTCTAACAGATGATTAATATCTAGGATATATATAAAAAATAACAGCACCAAAAAAATCATGTAACTCAGTCAATAAAAGGACAAATGAATAGGGCAGACACTTCTTAGAAGTACAAATGGCCATCCAGTTGGTAGATAAAAAATGTTCAATGTCTTTCGTCATTAGAGAGGTACAAATCAAAAGTATTGAGATTCCGTCTCACCTCAGTCACAAGAGTCATCATTAAGGATGCTGCAGTACTGGTGGGATGTGAGTCAGTACAATCTCCATGGAAATCGGCACGGTGGTTCTTCAGAAAACTAAGACTCGAGCTTTCCATTCGATCCCACCACACCACTCCTTGAATTTAAAGTCAGCATACTCTAGAGATACCTGTCCGCATGTGTTTCGCAGTAGCCAAGGGAGGGAACCAGTCTAGTTTTCTGCCAACAGATAAACAGATAATGAAAACATGGTATATATATATATATATATATATATTTATATATATATATATATACACTGGCATATTATTGAATCAAAAGAAGAAAAATTTACCATCTGCAGGAAAGTAAATGGATCATCTTAAGTGAAATGAGGCAGACTCAAAAAGACAAGTATTGCATATTCTTCCTAGTATATGTAATCTTTAAAAAATTACATGGAAGTAGGAAAGGTAGTTGTTAGATGAATGGAAGAGTATAAGGGGGCAGGAAGAGGAGCGTTTAAAGAACAATGGGGAGGCGGTCGTGATCAAAATGTGTTATGTGCATTGAAACTCAGTACTTTATAACATTCATAGACACTAATAAAAAAGAAAAAAAAACTAACGTCATTGCATTGTACGTATATGTTCAGTGAAAACCAGCCAAATGTGCAAGAAGAAAGTAATGCCGCTGACCGAGTCTGTTCCTCTATTAAAACCTGTATCATGAAGAGCTCAGCGTGATGCCCCACACCTGCCACCCAAAGGTGGACACAGCATGAGTACACACTGCTCGTGCACAGCCTGGGCAGCTTAGCAATTTGGTGGGATGGTAGCTCAAAAGGCTGGAAGATTTTTAAGCTGGGACGAAGCTCAGTTGTAGAGCACCTCTAGCTTCTATCCTCAGTACTGTGGAGAAGTGACACAAAGTGTATCGAACATACTATATATCATAGCATGTCTGATATTATAATATAATATGTAGTATGTATGAATGTGATCGCTGGTTGAAGACACTTGAAACAGAGGGAAATTGTGGTCTCTTTCGATTAAGTGTAGCCTCAGCTCCCCCGTCTACCCCAGCTGGTAACCCACTTCCCGTGACCTCACTCTGTTCAGCTAGACACACTATCTATTCATTCCGTTGCTTTGCCGAGGTCCTGTCTGGTGGGAGGTACGTGGCAGACACTAGGAATCCAAAGATGGACATGAAGGACTCCTCTTGAGGCCTGCACTCCAGGAGAGACATGAGTCATCAAACCAGCCGTTTCCAGGCAGTCACAGAATCCTGCAAACAGGAGTCTGCTCAGAGAAGCGCCATAGACCACCGTGTCCAGAAAGACTCTACAGAAGAGTTGGCCATGAGTGGGAGGTGGAGACAGATGTGAGCATTCAGCTGGCCGAGTCAGGGGCAGGAGACCACTGGGAGAAGAAGCGGGCCACGAGCAGTTGTGATTTGGACAACTCGAAGTATGAATTTCAACAAGAGCCAGAGGAACCAGCTGTCACCTCCGCCCTTTCTTTATTAGACAGATGATGACTCGGCGTTCGCTCTCACGGCGCTGTCCTCTGCCACAGAGCCTCACATATCAATAGCACAGAGGCAGTTTTCTTTTTACTCATCAGTTTGCAAAAGATCGCTTTTTACTTGTGTTTAACTTCTGCTGCTTCATTCTAACTTAAGGGCATCTTGAATTTATTAGGCATCAATATAAATGAAGGTCTGATAGCGGGACAGCACAACTCCATGTTCCCTAGTGCACCAGCCCCATCCATTTCCCTTCCTTTATATAACTCACATTGATCTTTCCTCTGTTAGAAGCAAAATTACTTTTTTTCTAACTCTTTTTCCTTTGCCAACCCTCTGTTTACTTTGTTTTTCTGAACGAATCTCTGGGAGAAAGAATGGAGCATGGAATCTCAACAGTCAAGTTCATAATGGAAAAAAGGTCTTCTAAATTTTCTCTTTGTCGGCGGTTTTTGTGGGACAGCCAGACTATTTACTAATCTCTTCGAAACGGAACATGGAAGTGCTGAGGAGGAGGCGAGGGGACTGTTTGGCCAGCACGGCGCTGTAGAGTCAGGGACAGTCAGGACAACAGCCACACTTCACCAGAAGTTCGCAGACGGGTTGGGCTGTGGCGAAGCTCTCCACTGTTGTGAAGGCTGAGAGGGTGTATTTTATGTGTCCCAGGCATGACTGTGGTTGCACTTTCCCCCTCCCATATGTTACAGTTCAGTACTGCCGAGCCTCAGTGTGGTTCATGCAAAATTGAGTGTGAGCACAAAGGGGCTGAGAGGCGGCGCTGCTGCCTGCAGACCCGAGGGTCTCCCTCTCTGCAGAGACGGAGGAGAGAGGGCACAGCAGCGTGTGCAGAGACACTGCTGTCACAACGGCTGAGGCCACAGTCTGTTTTCCTTCCCTTCCCCACCCAGCTGTCAGTTATTTGACCTCATTGCTCTAGATGAAAAATATTACATTAGTGCTTGCTACGTTAACCAATTATAAGTGCAGAAAAGAGTAGTGTCGTCTGTGTGCCGACTCAGTGTCTCAGTGAGAAGCATAAATGTGAGTGCTTGGCCCTGACCCATGGGCCTGCGGCTGTGTAGCTGCATCCTGCACACTGCAGCCCCGCTGCCCTGCAGGTCCCGCGCAGTCCGAGCTCTATCCGGCCTCCTCACCCGGCAGTGCCTGGCAGTTCTCAGAATCTAGAGAGTGTTGCTCGTTCCTCTCCGTAGTGTCTGCCCTTCTTCCTCCTCTTTGCTGTTCTCCAGCTTCCTCTCTGGACCTGTCTAATCCTCAGAGCTCACCCTGTTGTCTGTCATAGTTTACATGTGGCAGTGACTGCTGTGCATGGACAGGGAGCCACACACAGCCAGGGCTGGTGCACGTTGTCCCCGCAGCGGCTGCGCCGAGTGCTCAGGGCCGCCGCTTCCCCGGGTGGCTTCCTGTTCTCCGCCAGAGGACCAGGGCGCTGTTCCAGTCCCTTCAGAGAAAACTGGCAGGAGCTGCCAGAGGGAAACTGGGCCTGGTACGGTGACTCTGCTCTTGCATCAGTCATATAGCTAAAAGAATGGCAACCATGATTCAAACCCCAAATGTCTGTTTTCAGGGTCTGTTCTTTCTGACCTTTAAATGCCACAGAATTACATCCTGTGTCAGGAAGAAGCCAGACAGAGTGCGCCCGCTGGTGCCAGGAGCTGGGCTTGCCCTTTAGTTCTTTGCACTGGGTCAGACCTTCCGGTGACAGCAACACAGTGGGAGAAAGAAGGCGGAAAGAAGAAAGTGTAGGAAGAGCAGGGTTTTGACAGGAGAAAGCTATAAATCTCACAATTAAACATTTTAAGCGGAGTGAAAGAATTGGAGTGTCATAAGTGTCTTGTCACTGTTGTTTCTTCTAACGTGCGCTCGGACGGGGTGGGGAAGAGGCTGCGGACTGCTCAGACCGGGGAAAGGTCGGGACACAGAGACTGGAGGGACGGAAGGGCCAGCGCGCAGGCCAGACAGTCTTCCCTCAGCTCCACCAAGATGACGTCTGTCTCTTGGTTCCATGGCCTACTCATTAGGCTGGGGATTGATAAAGTACCACAGATTTAATTTGTCTTGTCACATTCAGCTGCATTTGTTAGAACACAGATGTTCATCTTGGGTGGCTCCTCAGCCGGGTTTATTTTTACTCAACTAAAATCCCTGGCACACGATAATGGAAAAAAAAAAAATCCAGTGTTTCATAATCTACAGTGTACTGTTTCCACACTTGAGAATTTTGAGTGTTTTGGAAATACTAAGTCTGTTTCCACAATTTTCTCCTGTCCCCTAGGTTCTCGGAACACCAAATGAGGACACGTGGCCTGGGGTCCATTCTTTACCACATTTTAAGCCAGGTATGTGTCATGCATTGTACACACCAAGTGCTTCCTGTGTAGAAAGGTGATGATATAGATTCGCCTTCAAGTAACCAAGTGCTGTGGTGAGCTCTGGTTGCTTTCTGCACTGCATATTTTTATATTAATGAAATTGTCCCTTTGTTTTCACAGTTGATTTGTACATAGAGTTAATGGCACCTTTCATGAAGATTCTTACTATATAAACTTAGTTGGACTTGACTTGTCTTTCGATGATAATGCATTTTATTGTCAATGAACTAGCATCTACGTCTACAAAAACAAATTAAATTGGAGCACCACAAACCATCTGTGTCAGTTCTTTACAAATATTAAATTGTAAAAAGGAAATGTATTTTTATTTCACTTACAAAACTAGAGATATGGTCCATTGCTCTAATTTTAAACACATGAAATATTGTAAATGCCCTGGATTATCGAAGAGAAATTTTCAAAATAAGTTGTTGTTTTCTTTCCTCCCCAATAGGTGGCAGTCATAAAACTTACAGTTTTAATTACAGTACAAGAAAATCTAAAGCATAGACTGTTTACTTGTTTAGAAGGTCTGAAAAATTTAAAATAGGAAGGTCAACAAAATCAGTAAAATGAATTATTTTTAAATTATTTACTTGTTAATTTTTTTCTTTTTTCCAGTTAAAAAACATGTTTTCTAAAATGCAGACTCATCATAAAATTCCTGAAGGGAATTTTATGGATGATCTAAGAGTCCACTGTCCTAGGAAGGAAAAACACCATGAATAGTTTCTGTTAGGACAGACAGGTATATTCTTTTTATCCTCTTTTCCTCTTTTGGGGTCTATCAAAATAAATTAAAGAATGACTGAGTTGAGAAACTATTTTTATTCTTAATAATTTTTATTCTGGAAGTGTATAGTGTGCTGAGAATTCTTTTATCCTATTCAGCAGTCGCAAAGACTCTTTGTGCTTTTACTGAAAACTCCAAATGACTTCTGTATTGTGAAAGGTGCTAGAAACTTAACAGTTTAAGAGGATTTTTTTCTACCATAGAAGAACCATCCTCCATCTACTCTTTCCTAGTGGATTCTCAAGTGAAGAACATAACTTTATTGTAAATGTTACAACTGTGGGCTCTCAGAGGCTAGCCTCCCATGTTAGAGCTCAGATGTTAAATCCTAGGGAAATAGACAAGAGATGATAAAAAAGTAAAATTGCACAGGAAAACTTGAAAATATTTTAAATGGTAAAGTTAGATGTAGAAAGGAACAGTTAAGACAGACATTTAGCCTGCCAAGATTGGAACTAGAAAACACTGAAGAATTTGTCTGCCTTGGTGTGAATAGAACTTATCTCCATCGACAACATACACGTGCGTTTCTAAAATGTGCTCTGGAAAGTCCTGCAATACAGTGTAAGTGAAGCCAGCGCACTGTGACCTTCGTGAGAACAGAGAAGGTGGATAGCACATACTGTGTGTTCAAAAGATAGTTGTTCTAACAGATACTGAATGCCTAACATAGACATCATTTTTGTGGCTGCTCTGGGAGACACAGGCAGGTAAGGAGTATTCGGTATTGTGTGTAAGGCCTGCATTAGACCCAGGCTACACAGAGGAAGCGGAGGCCCAAAGGACCCACGTCCAGAGGGGGAAGGGTGGGTACTGGTGAGCGTGGAAGGTGCTGCAGGCTTCACTTGGGCTCGTGACCAGAGCAGGTGTGGGAAGTGCTTTCGAGTTGGTGTGAGAAGAGGCGGGGGCAGTGGAAGCAATGGAGGCAGGTCTCTGAGGACTCGTCTGCAGCACCCAGCTCATCCGCTGGTGAGACCTCTCTCTGACCTGGAGAGCCTCTGCTTCGGGAAAGAGGAAAACAGCAGTGCCCTCCCCACTCCCTCAGTCTACCCACACAGCACTCGTCGGACAGGAAAAATGGTTGAGGCATGAGCAGTCCCTGGTTTACTTTGTAAGCGAAGAGCAAGTCAGTTTGCAGAGTTGGACAGCAGCGAAGGAGCAAAGCGCGGAACCTGCCAGCCTTGCTCCCAGCCCGTCTCTCCAGAGTACCGTCCTCCACAGAGCCGAGTCTGTGTTTCTGTTTATTTCCTCAAGCAAATGGAAGAAATCATGTGGATGCATTTGCAGTTTTTCCATGTTGAACACAATTCTGCATCTTTCCTCATCAGTGTGTCTTGCAGTCTTCTCCATCACGACAAGGTGACTCCCCTGACGACAAGGTGACTCCCAGGGGCTTGCTGTGTGTCTCTTCAGGCTGCAGCAGTCTCTGTTGCATTAACTTCATATTTAGTTGTGGACCTTTGAGTTGTTTCTACAGTTTTGCAACTTAAATATCAAAGCAGTCGATGAGCTTGTGCATACATACAGTGCTCATGTGCAAGTGTATCTGAAGGGTACATGAGAAAAGGGTTAAAGGTTCAGTAAGTGTAAACAACTGGGACTTCTATTACTTTGTCAGACTTCTGCCTGAAGGGACAGGTCCTTTGTCTCTGACTGTCAGAACCGAACCGAACCTAGTGCCGAGGAATCAGAGCTTTCTTGCAGTCTGCCTGCCCTCTTCTGTGAGTGAGAGCACCTTCCACCTGTTTGGGGGAATCACTGCGTTTCCTCTCCTGTGAGCTGTTTATATCTTTCGTCCAGCTAACAGTTGAGATCTGTGTGTCATCTTGTCAATGTTGAGGAGTGCTTTCTATCTTAGAGACATCTTGCTTTTATCTGCAAAAACCTTTTACTTCTCTTGGGTTTTAAAAAATGATCTTTTCTATTTTTAAAGTAATGTTTAACATAATCTTTCCTCCCAGGCCTTCCTTAACTTTCCTAAATGAATAAATTTTGCCTCATGAAAGAAAGCCCATGTTGTGTTTAGAATAGGGTGAAAGTGATTTTATAAAAAACAATTTCTGTTATAAATACACACCAGCTTGGATTTGCAAATAGTTCACTTTATGGCCATGTATAAATCTAAAAGTCTAAGAATCTCTTAGCTTTAATGCATACTTATGGTTAACTTACATAAAATAGAAGTCCCTTACTGATTCCACAATCAGTCTGTATTAGTGTTACTCATATGTCTAGGAATGAGTGGCATCAAATTAAACCAAACACAAGGCTTCGTATCAAGAGACAACACACCGAGGAACACCTACCATGTTAGGTAGTGTTGAGGGCTGCAGAGGGCCATAGAGCAAGCAGCATGTTCAGGGATTGCTGGGAAGAGGCTGATCTACAGTTTTAAATAGGACAGTCAAGAAAGACCTCCCTGAAAAAGTGACATTTGACTAAAGAAGTCGAGGGAGAGAAACGTGAAGATACTTTGAAGAAGAACTCTTCAGGCAAAATGGGAAATACCAGCACCCTAAAGTGGAAAGGAGCTGTCAAAGAAAAATGAAGGCAGCAGGGATGGAATAGGCCCTGGGGTCCTCGAGGCTCATCCGAGTCCCCATGAGTGAGAAAGCCTGGGAGATGGGACACGGGGAGCCCCTGAGGGGTTGTGTGAGGACCAGGGGCCCCAGCTGAGGCAAGGGGGCAGGAAGAGGCTGACAGGAGTTTCCGGGACACGGTGCCATACATCGTGAGCAGAGTGACCTCCCCCTTCCTACTCCTCCACTTCTGCTTGGAAGTTAGGGTGTTTTTTCTTGAGCAGTGGATTCCCCTTGGAAAACTGAAAAGACGTTTTATAATTGTTAAAATAGTGACAGAATAATTTTACTCTTTAGTATTTAGGCTATACTTACATTATGCTACTATAGAGCAGGTTTTCCTGGGCTTATTCCCGTAGCAATCAGGTGACCACGACAAACCATGGTACTTTATACACTCTGTGTGTGTGTGTGTGTGTGTGTGTGTGTGTGTGTGTGTGTGTGTGTGTGTGTGTGTGTGTGTGTGTAGGGGCGCTTGTGTGTCACATACAATAAAGAATCTCTTTGGAACTACTATTTTTTCCATCAGATATTTCTATTTAAATTTCTCTTAAAAGACATGGAAAGAGGGACTGTTTATTTTTCAAACTTGATTGCTTTCTGTTTCTTTTCAATCTTTTCCATCAGAGCTCTAGGATGTACATCCTTTCCAATACAGCTTCTTTCTCTCCTTCCTGTTTCTCTCTGCTGCTGCTGCCTCCCCCTCCTCCTCCTCTTCCTTCTCCTCCTCCTCCTCGTCCTCCTCCTCCTCCTTCTCTTCACTCCTCCCTCCTCTCCCTTCTCACCCCCTCGCTCTTGCTGCCCTTTTATTGCTTGCCTCAGTGTGCGCATTTAAAACAGCAGAGTTGAGAGGTTACACTGGTGTCCTCCAAACTCCAGACCCAACCCTGTTGTCTAAAGAGGTGGAGTCCACCGTAGTACTGAGATAGGTTTCCTTTCGAGATTTTCACAGTCCCTCCAGACTTTCCCTCTGGGATCATAAGAACCTTCTCCACATGGACCCCGTGTGTTCCCTCCTGCTTTACCTCTGCTGCAGCCCGTGGGCAGAGTGTGGTTCAGACGCCTGAGAAAAAATGATGCTTCACATTTATTTTGTCAAGGCTCAGCATTCTTCTTCTTTTTTTTAAATGCTTCCAACAGAATAATTCAGTAGCAATTTAATGACAGATTATTATTCAGGAGTTAAAAAAAGAAGACATTATAGAGTTAGGGAGGAAAAAAATTTCTGCCAGGTGAGAAGCAGTTAAAAATAATAAAATTGTTCTATTTCCCAAAATTCAGCAAGGGAGCAGAGCACTTCTAAAATGATTGATACCTTTAAGTGAAAGTTAGTTATCCAGTTGGAGAAGCTACTTGATTGAGGAAGCTTTGTGAATGAAGAGAACTACAGAAGAGTTTAACTTTGGGGACAAGGAAGGGAACGTTTACATTTTAAAACATAGCATGTCCAAACTATGTCTACAGGACAGTGCTGTATTTACACATGAGCTTCGTTGTAAGTCTTTGTGATGAGTCCTACCTGTTCGCGCTCCGCTCCGGGCTTGAGCTGAGTCTTTAAGAAAATGATGGGAAGGCTGTGGAAGAAGCAGTTGTTGGACAGAATACACCCAACAGATTGGCACAGTGAGGGAAAGCTGCCGAACCCACGGCCACCACCGAGCAGAAAAAAAGGAGGCGCCAGTCAGAGAGCAAAGCCTTCCAAGTCAGTGCCCAGTGACCTCCCCTGCCAACTGGGGCCACCTCCAAGCCCGAGAGCCTGGTAGGACTTTCTAGTGCTCACCCATTGCAGAAACTATGTGAAGTTGTAAAGCAGAGGAAGTATAATATATGTAAATACGACAGGAATGGAAGACTGCTTTTTAGTGATACCTGACTGATATCCTGTCGGGGAGGTCACTGGTGGCTGCCAGTTGGAGCAAAAATGCCAACACTCGAGAGGCTGTCTAGTCAGCCGTCACTGTTCTTTATGTCTGCTGAGGAATCTGATGCTGACGAGGCCCCAGCGGGTGCCTGGCAGCATCGCAGTGCTGCAGAGACAGGCAGGAACAAAGCAGCTGGGCCGCTTCTCCTGTGGGGCCACACGCCGGAAAGGGAAGGGATGACAGACAGATCACAGTATGGCGGGAGAAGTGGGAGCACAGGGTAAACCACAAGACAGCCGAGATAGATGGCCCCTCGAAAGGCTGAGGAGAGGAGCTGAGGTTTTATTTGAAGTGTGAGAGGAATCATTGGAGGCTTTTGAGTAGAGGAGAAAATTAATGTTTGATGCTTTCAAAAGACCGACTGATTTTAAAAAGTCATGGGTCCTAGCTAGAACGAGGTTTTAGGAAGTCCACAAAAGCAAGGCCTGGTTCTGGGGAGGTTTTCCCTCATCCACCCCAGTTTTCCTCGTATACCTTCAGAAAATAACAATATGATATGAAATGTTGTAGAGGTGACCAATGATACAAAATAAAAGTAAGTAGAAAGAAGCCAAAACTCTTGTTCTTCAAAAATGTAAAATAATTCAGTTCCTCTCTGATAATCAGACAATATTTGTATGAATTATAGAAATCTGTTCCAGGGCAAAGCTGCTTGTACTTATTTTCTCTAGACCTGCTTGAAGAATTTTCGATTCATTCTCATCAGCAGGTATCGTTAATGATAAAGATCGACAGAATGTCTAGAAAATACCAGAGAAAAAAATGTTAATCTCTCTACTGATTTCCATAGTGTTTGTAATGTTTACCTTCCCACCGACAATGACAGAGGGTCCCTTTCTCACCATACTCTAGCCAACATTTGTTATGGTTCAATGTGTTGATGGTTACCACTCTTTCTGGAGTAAGATGAAATCTTAATATTTATATATTTACTTTCAATTTCTCCAATAGCCAGAGATGTTGAGCATTTCTCATTTATTTTTTGATCACTTGTATTTCTTCCTCAGAAGTGTCTGTTCATTTCTCTTGCCCTTTTCTTGACTAGATTTTTAATTTTAGGTGATTCAATTTTTTGAGTTCTTTATATATTATAGAAATTATTGCTGTGTCCACAGAGTAGGTGGCAAAAAATTTTCCCATTCTGTAGGCTATTAACTTTACTAGTTGGTTTCCTTTGTTGTACAGAAGCTTTGTAATCTGATATGATGACATTTGTTGATTCTTGCTCTTATTTCTTATGCAATTGAAATTCTATTTAGAAAATCTTTTCCTACATCTATCTTCATGTGCTTTACCTATTTTATCTTCCAGCAGACTTAATGTTTCTGTTTCCATGTCTAGATCTTTGATTTTGATTTTAATTTAGTATATGCTGAGAGATAAAGGTCCAGTTTCAGTCTTGTGCCTACAGCCTGTTTGCCCAGCATCTCTTGTTGAAAGGCTGTCTTTCCTTCAACAGATGCTGTGGGCCCTTTTGTCCAAGATCAGATAGCTGGCTATGTCTAGGAAGGCTTCTGTATCAGTTTTGTTCTGTGGATCCACCTACCTGTTTTTGTTTCAGTACCATGCTATTTTTACCACTGTTGTTTTGTAGTATACTTTAAACTCTTGTTGCCCAGAATAGCTTCTGCTATTTTGGATCTCTTCTGATTCCACATGAATTTTAGGATTTTTTTTTTAGATCATAAAGTACACAGTTGGTATTTTTTTTAGGAGTGCATTGAATCTATATTACAATGTAGGGAGAATATCCATTTTGAAAACCAAGAGCAGGGAGAAGCTTTCCAATGTCTCCTCAGTCTCCTTCAGAGATCTGTGGCTTTCTTTGTAGAAGTCTTTCACATCCATGATGTTTCATTTGTCTTAAAGCTTAAGTGAATTATATTATTTTTTCTAATTTCCTACTCATCCTTTTGTTGTACATAAATGCTAATGATTTTTTCTTTGTTGATCTCATATTCTGCAACATTGCTGAAGCTTGTTATTCTGAGAGTTCTTTGGTGGAGTTCTTCGGATCATCTGTGCAGAATATGATGTCATGTGAAAATAATGATACTTTAAGTTCTTCCTTTCTTAAGTGTATCCCTTTTATTTCTTTCTCTTGCTTATTTGCTCTGGCCAATATTTCAAGTACTGTGTTGAATAGAAGAGGTGATAATGGTCATCCTTGTCTTGTTTCTGATTTTAGGAGGAATGCTTTTAGTTTTCTGCCACTTGGTATGATGTTGGTTTGCTGTTGGTTTATCATATATAACATTTGTTATATTGCAGTATGGACCTATATCCATATTCTTCAGGGTTCTTATCATGAAGTAGTGTTAGATTTTGTTGAAAGCCTTTACTTCATCTGTTGATATGATCATGATTTTTGGCCCTGCTTCTGTTTATGTGATGTGTTATATTTATTGACTTAAGTATGTTGAAACATCCTTTTGTCTGTGGCATGAAACCTACTTGACCTTGCTGTGTGATCTTTTCAGTGATATGCAGCATTCTGTGTGCTAACATCTTGTGGAGGGCTTTTTGCATTTTTGCTCTTTAAGGACGTGGCCTATAGTTTTCTTTCTTAGTTAGGTCTTCCTCCAATTTGGGGACCAGAGTGATAGTGGCATCCAGAAGATAAATGAGTTTGTCAGCACTCCATCCCTTTCAATTTCTTCAAGAGCTTCAGAAGTATGGATGGTAGAGCGTCCTTAAAGGCTTTGCAGAATTGAGCAGTGACTGAATCAGGTCCTGGGAATTTTTTATTTGGTACATTCTTTATCAATGCATTAATTTCATTGTTTATTACTGGATTGTTAAGCATATTTGTGTCTTCTTTTGTTAGTGTTGGTGATTTGGATGTGTCTAGGACTCTGTCCATTTCTTCAAAATTTGCTAATTTGGGGGGATACATTTTTTTCAAAATAGTTACCATTTACTGGATTTCCAGTGTCTGCTGTGAATTCATGTTTCTCGTTTCTGATTGCACTGATGTGAGTTTTTTGTTGCTTTCTCCTCGAAGGTCTGGTTAGAGAATTATCTATTTTATTTATCCTTTCCAAGAACTAGCTCTTCAATTTGTTGATTTTTACATCTTGATTTCATTGACTTCCGCTCTCCTCATTATAATTTCCCTTCTTAATCTTGGTTTGGGTGGTTTGTTGTTGTTTATCAAGTATTTTAAGATTCCTCACAATGTTGTCCATTTGGGCTTGCTCTGCTTTCCTAATACAGGTGTTGATTGTGATGAATGTTCCTCTTGGGATTGCTTTCATAGTGTTCCAGAGGTTTCCATCAGTGGTACTATCATCATCATTAACTTCCAGAAATTGTTTTTCTTCTTTGATTTGTTCTGTGACTCATTTGTTTGTTCGGAGTATATTATTCATTCCTTAGGAATATTTACCTCTATTTGCTTTCTGAAGTGGTCTGATAGTATTATGCACAGGGTAATTTCTGTTTTTTTGTATTTACCTAAGCAGTCTTTGTAGACTTTGATCTATTTTGACAAAAGTATATGGTGCTGTAAAGAATATATACTCTGAGGTAGAGGGGTGGAAAACTACATACCTTAAGTCCATATGTTCAAAGGTGTATTTCAGCTCTGAAATTTCTTTAGTGATGTTTTGCTTAGTTGTTCAATCTCTGTGAAAGTGATTATAATTATTATTATACACCAATGGCATTATCATAACCTAGTCAGACATTTTTTTCTTGTCTTGTAAAAAGTCTTCTGTGACTCCTAAGTATTTAGGTCCCTTTCTGAATATTATTCTTAAAATGGAGATCTGATAACAGAGATGAGGGAATTGGAAGTTGGAATCTAAAACAGGAAGACTTGGTCACTGCTTTCCAGTTGGTTGTTGACCTCGAGTGGAAAAAGCTGTATCCACAGGGGAGATGAGGCTCCATGAGGCAAAGGTGTGCACATCGGCCCAGGTGAGCAGCAATTGCTCCCACGAGCAGAGTCTCAGACTATGTGAATGAGGGTAGGACTTGGGGTCTCTCCTCCTGGAAACACTGAAGCACAGCGCCCAGCAGTGGTGTTCAGTAGTCTGGGAAGTCATGTCATTTTATAGCAATTGCACATTCGGAAACTGCGTGGCGGCAGAAATGTTAAGTGCTTGTTGACAGATGATGCCCATTTGCACTGTGCAGCTCCGTACCATGTGTGAAGTGCGCCCACAGAATCCCCATCGAGCTTCTCCACTGCCTGTGCCACACCCCTGCCCCTCTGCTCTTCTCAGTTAAGGTGAGACCACCTGAGCCCTGTGGTCCCATCCAAGCCCCCAGATCCTTGGGAGGTCCAAATCCTTCCTCGGCTGTGTTCTTTCCCTCTTGGATACTTTTCGGTTTTCTTTGTTCTACATCCTCTTCTGGAAGCTATAAATCCGCTGCTATTTTGAGTAGTGTGTTGAAGCCTAAGTGCTGTACCGTCCTTCTTCAGGGAAACAGGTTTTATGGAACAAGAAGTGTTCTGTGACTTTTAACTTGAGAAAAGTTAAGTGGCTGCTACTCTGTACTCTTCATCCAGGACCTGTGCGTGTGCTGTCGTAAGAACACTTAACGAATGTGGTAGAAAAATGTGCTCATTTTAAATGTGCTCCCACTCAGAACAGAAGAAAGGTTCGCTGCAGCCAGGCAGGTCAGGATACTGGCTCTCTTTCTGGGCCTGGGGATGAGATGGTTTCCCTTGAGTGACAGTGACCAGCAGTGCCGTTATCTCATCAGAGCTGCTTGCTAATAATGCTGGGGCTGTACCCGACCTTAGTCACTGTGTGGTCGGGAATGTCACCATCTGCAGTTACGCAGCATTGTGTTTCTGAAATGCTGGCTGCATCGCCCTCTTCCCTCAGACTTCAGATAGATAGATAGATAGATAGATAGGACAGACAGACAGACAGACTGACTGACTGACTGTCCTCAAGAGTTTGGAACATACCTGGTCCTCTCTTCAAAGTAAACTCAATTTGTTACACATAAATTTTGTCTTCTGTTTTAAGGAATATAGACTAGTTTTGTTTTGTTTTGTTTTGTTTTGTTTTGTTTTGTTTTGTAATATCCTAATCAGAGTTTAACTGAAATAGCCACTGTTGGCTTAGGATTTTTCCTACTAAATAGAAAGTAAAATATACACACAGACTGTGATGAAGATTTGTGAATGTGTCGTCTTTGTTGGAGACTCACTGGGCTTGGTCTGTGTGATTTAGTACAGGCCACTTGCACTGGTATGTTCTGCATGCTGCTGTAATCACAGTGCCTGGCAAACAGCAGACATAAAATAAATATTTGTCAAATGAATGAATGCTGGTGCCTTCTAGCCAAAAGAATTTGAAGATACTATCTGTTACATAAACAAGTAATTAGAGTGATTGTTTGATATGTAAGCGGAGTAATTCATGACTGTGTTAACTGTTCACCCTGCAAAAGCTCAGGCCTTTCTTCTTCTGTTTCTTCTACCAGATCATCCCCAAAAAAGGCACTGTGCTCAACACCTCTGCCAGATGCCCTTTAGAAGGGCCACAGTTCTTTGTTTAAATCATTATGCCTTTCTTAATCCTAAACTTAAATTATCAACAATCAGATACATGATTCAGGTGAGTAATTATAAAGAACATCCAGTATCGCATATGGCATTCAGACATACTTTTTTATACTGATTTATAAATTAATACTTTATCTCTGAACTTACTGTACTTATACAGGGGGCACATTTTTTAATGTACTAATGTTTGACCCTTTTAATAATCTCTTCTCTGTTGCCACCCCTAGTTGTTTGCCTCCCTCCTAAAAGCAGAGCAGGAGCTGCAGATCGTGGTTCAGCCTTTCAGGGCGTGTGTATACACTTGAGGCTGACTGACTGGTTGGTTGAACGTTTCACTCATCTATGTGCCTCTTAGTGGAGTTCAGACATGTCAGTATCTTAGAAGATCCAGAACATTGGTGAGAACCGGAAGAGGAAGATAGCATGCAAAACTCCTCTTCTGGTGCACACTGAGGAGCAGATGGATAAAATTCGATTGAGGCTCCCTCTTCCTGTGAGTTCCACTCTGCTGTTTAACGCCTCCAGCCCGGGCGGGGCTTGCCCTTTAAACTGGGACACTGTGATGGGTGGCACTGTTTTCCAGTGGACTGTCAGAGAATTGCAAGGCAGCAGCACTCATTTGGAGGGAAAACCTTTCCAGCCTTCTGTCCCCTCCGTCACGTTGCGTGGCAAGTGATCTCCGCTCTGCAGCTGTTCTCCCTGGTCCCCAGCTGGGCTGCGGCCCTCCTCCGCAGTGTCCCTACCATTGGAGGAGAAGGTGAACATCCGCCTGCAGGTCTAAATTAATTGCACTCCTCAGTTATGCTGCCAGTTAGCATGCAGTGCTTCAAATAACAACACTCTGCACTTCTGGTTTAAACATAATTGGGACGAGAACGTTGACATTAAAGTAGTGAGTGAGAGTAAACGTAACTGAAGGTGAGCAGGGTAAAACATTCATAGGCAGATACTCAACTTATCTGACAAAGTTATAGTCAGCTGACTGTCTAGTTTATGAAATACACTTGTTACCAATCTGGGAGAATAATGTAAACGTCCTTTTGTTTCCATAGCTCACACGGGTAATGATGTGGTGTTCATACTAATGGAACACTACTTTTATTCATGGTAGAAGTCATTTTTAAGTATAGTCTTTTAGTCTAATTATAAACGTGATACTCACTGCAGAAAATGTTAGAAATGGCTCCATTTGAAATTATGCACTCCAGTAGTTAAGATCTGAGAGGAGCTGGACTCGGTGATGCGATCCTGTGCTCCTACAGCTGTTGGAGTTTCTCACATCCTCACTGGGAGAAGAGACAGATGCAGTCAGCGGTGCTCGCTCTGGCCCCCGGGGAGTGTCTGTCTATCCACATGCAGCGTGTTCCACTCTGTATCTGTAACCCTTCACTTGGAGTTCTGTGCCACTGAACTGTTACCAAGACTTAACCATTTCCGTGTGCCCTTTGTCCAGGCGTCTCCTAGTGCCCACACAACTGCCCAAGCAAAATTTGCTAAAAGAGTTAAGATTTGATGTGGGTGATGATGGGAGATAAATCTGAGAATGAGTGTGTGTAAGGAAGCGATCTCATGAGCTGAAAACTTTATGCTATCCGGTACACCACAGCCCATGTGATTCAGCAACACATATTTTTTATGCTTATATGGCACATTTCACTATCAATTCTGTCTCTCTTATGCATAGCTAAAATTGACATCTTGTATTTCTGGGGGAAAATTCTATTATCATATCCCATCAAGCTTTAAATAGAGGTAATTCTTAGAACTAATATTTATGTGCTGCCATTAATTAATTGCTAAGGATAATAATTTACTTGTAAATGCAAAATTGTATTAATTTTATCTGTAATGGAATTCTTGTTCATCCTTGAAATTGTAGCAAATTATTAAAACTACTTAGTGGGGAGTACAAAGTTAAGGGAATCAAATTTATTTTACAAGGATATTTGCTATAATTAATTTTAAAATATCTTTTGCTTTTTCATGGCATACATTGAATGAAGATAATAATTTTCAAAATTATACAAAAGCTATTCTTCCCATTTTTCTTTTGCTTACTTCATTCTCAAGTCTAGAAAGTGTCTTAAGTTTTCCATTCTGTATTAACTAGCTGAATTATGCTGCATCTTATGCCCTCTAGTAGATTCAGAAAGTATATGTTCTTTTGAGACAAATACATAATCACTGATGACCACTTTTGCCAATAGCTTCAGAACAATAGATATCTGTAATTGAGCTGATCGTCAACTGGTACACACAACTGTGGTGTGACGTCTAGATTCTCTTTTGATCGGGCAAAGCCATTAAATATTTTGTTACTGCCCCTGGTTGATCAATAACTGCATAACTATGTGAGAACTCCAGTTTAAATACATTTTGAATTATCGCAGAAGAATTTGTCCTGAGTGCTATTTGAGTTCTGTTGAAATTCCACATCTTTGAAACTTGGGAATTAAAGGTCATCCAATGCCTTCGCATCATCCTTGATGCCTACCTTTCTGTCAGACCCCTAGTTCTTTAGGAAATCTTGCAGGCCCTCCCTTCTAAGTCTTTTCAGACTCTGACCTTCCTGCCACATTCATTCCCTTACTGCACCTCTGGTCATGCAGGCCATCTCCTGGGAAGTTGGAATGACCTGTGACTGGTCTCCGTGCTTCTAGTCTTGCCTCGTATAATGTATTCTCCAGTCAGAGAAAGACTGTTAGAACGATGCATAACAAAGAAGCCTGCATCATTTCTTCACGGCCCTGCCCTTCTCACCCCTTTTCCTGGGCACTGTACTCCAGCCATCTTAACCTCTGTAAAACATTGTGTTTCAGTGCACTCAAAAATCTTACTGTTTTCTGCAACTAGTACTTTCATGTGATTATCTGCCTCACCTGTTCATCTGCAGTTTCTGCTCCATAGGGGAGGGAACCTGTGTTTCTTTTATACCTATTTTCTCAGCCTGAGAACTGCTCTTCACATGTGAGGTGTGTATGTATTTGTGGCACTGTTGACTGAAGAAATGTCCAAACTCACATGGAGTTAATGCATAAACCATTAACATGGTTGTTTCTCTAGCATGAGCTAGTGTGATGTACTTTACACAGTTGTATGTGTGTGTATTTCATACAGCGAGCAGCACGGTGCCTGTTTGCACCAGTGTCCCTGACATGTGGGTAACACATTGTGCTGCCAGATCACATGGGCTGTGGTGTCACAGGATACCAGGAAGTTTCCAGCTACTTTATGATCTCACGGGGTTGCTGTCATACACCTACACAGCCTGTCACCGACCAGAATGCAGTGTGTAATACATTGCTGTGCGTGAGAAACAACTCGATCAGATTTTTAAAAATCTTTATATAAACTGATAAAGGGCCAGGACTTCAATATCAAAATCAGTGCAGCTCTAAAAAGTGAAATGGAAACGGAAGAAGAAATGACCAAGGAGCAAATGAGCAGAAGCCCAAGGATGCTTCATCACACACAGCTTTGGCAAATATAAAACTCCAGTAACTGGTGCTGGAAACATATAAAGAAAAAAACATTGTTTTTCATTGATGGTGGGAAATGAAAAGTAAACCCTCAGCATCTGTTAACATGTAAAACGTGCAGTTTTCCAAGCAGCTATGTATTAAGAGAGTCTATCCGACAGAAACGAAAGCATCGTATCTAGAGACAGGTGTTGAGGCATTGCTATGGGAAAGGAGCTGGAAGCTACTTAAAGGTTCATCGAATAAGTTATGGTGCTTTCATCCTGAGGAGTGCTGTACAACTGTAAAACTACTGTACATGTGTTTTCTTGACTTGAAAGACTGCGTACAACTCAGTGCCTGTACTAGGGTTCTCTGGAGGAACAGAATCAATAGGAAATGTGTGGATAATTTTACTAGGGACATATGAGGCAGGCTCAGTGGGGAGGTGGGAGAGGCCACGTGACCACCCACAGGATCGGTGGCAGAAGAGCACACCGCAGCTTCTGGGCACTGCAGAGCTAGATGGTCCAGTGGGCACTCAGCCCAGGAAAATGACAGTTGCGGAACTGCAGGGGCCGAATGGTTGAAGGCAGTGCCAGTGCACGGTCCACGCTGGCCAGGAAGTTTCCAGAGTCGTCGGTGCAGACTGTGTTGGGCACCGAGGAAACCGACGTCTGCTGTCCAGAAGCAGTGGCACACGAGGACGGGAGCTCTTCCAGAACAAGGGCTCCGCCTTCATCTTTCCCTTTTTATTTCATCCCATTGGGTGATGCCACTCAAACACAGTTTGCTCTCTTGATTGATTTTTAAAATGAAATAATAGAAATGTCATACAGCTGGATTTTGTATACATGTGTTTATAAGGAAGTACGTGAGAAGGGACCTGTCAATACGCCATCGAGAATGGCTGCATCAGGACTGGACAGCAGCGAACAGTTGAGGCAAGGAGCAATTCCAGTCACATCAATGATTTACTGGTGAAAGATATATTTTAATTTTCAAAGATTTAACAAAGGTAACGAATTTCCATGGTAAATATTAATGCAGAGTATAGAGCATGAGTACTTTGGCTTTGAGCAACTCTAAATACCATGTATCCTAAGAAAGAAAACCCAACATCACTGTATTTGGTCAGAGACATTTTCATAGAAAAATTAGAAGGTCTCACTTGGCCAATATGTCAGTGTTCTACAAAGCTACTTAGAGTTTATAGATTTTGAGTTTCAATTTCTCTTTTCAATTCTCTTAAAGCTTGGCTATTCTAAGAAATAATTACTGAAGAAAATGGATTATAAAAGAGTTAAAAATAATGTTTCCTTCTTTGAATGTTATGCTCTTCCTGTCACTCTCTAGAAACTTCCCAGTGGAAGGTGCAGGCTTTGCTCCGCTAAGCTGTGGTTAAAATCTGAGTTTTCTTATATTTGATACAAAAATTGTTTATTGCTTTTCTCTTTTATTTCAGAGCGCTTCACCCTGTACAGCTCTAAAAACCTTAGACAAGCGTGGAATAAGTAAGTCTATAGATTTTGCTCCTTCTCTTTTTCTTTTAGTGTTTATAACGTACGTGATAAATTTGTGATAGCATTTTTTCATTTATTCATGCTGTTTTCGGTTCATCCGTCTAGCTGTTAGATGTTAGCCCTGTGTACGGCTGTGCGGTTCTCCAAGGCCAGCGCTCGGGATGGGTCTGGTTCTAGAGCCATGTGGCATTTCATCCAAATTGTAAATTCTGACATTTTAGTGGTCTATCTTCTTGTAATTAAATTTAGAGAAGCATGTTATTATCAGCAGAACATTTATAAAATACAACACACCAACTAGCTTTCTGATTTAAACGAGGTGGCAGCAACTTTTTGAGCTAGATACAACTAACGTTGGACATTTTTGTTTACTTTTTGGCCTAAGCCTTATTAGCAGCCTGAATACATGTATCACATGAAGTGTACTTGTCTCAGTTTCCCATTTCTGTTCTCCTGTCTTGCCTTGTGGAAGCAGTATCATGTACTGGTTTCAGCATGTCAGGAAATAGGAAGACCTGGGTTCCAAAAGTTGCTCGAATCTTTTTGTAAAAGCCACGCTCCTGGGGGTGGAGAGCGGAGTCACAGTCCTCTTGGTTGTGGGCATCACGTGCAGACATCGTGCTAGAGAACTAGAGCTTCTGAGAGTGAACAAACTCTCCTTAGTCTCAGCACCATTTTGTCTGTCACATAGTTAGGACATGCTGCATTTTGTATGCCATCCGTTGTGCAAATTAAGAGTAAGGAAAACCCTTTCAGATCTGCAGTGCTTTGAATCCATGCTGTCAGTAGAGACAGTGGACAGCTGATAGCGAGGACTTTGTGGGATAGATACCCAGAGTTCTGCACTAATTGGTTGCAGTCAATTCTTGGCATGCTGTTGCCACTTATTTATGTTGAATCTGTACTTGGGGCTTAATATACCAGTACCCTTTTTGTCTGACACAGGCCTTCGCATTTGCCGTTCAGACAGCCAGTGTCAGTCTGTGCAGTGTACCCTGGGTCCCCCTTCCCATGGGGACTGTTCTGTGCTGCTTTGCCTTCTCTAGGCACCTTCCTAACATAGTTCAATGAAATGTTTTTGAGTATTACATAACACAGTGTACAGTTCCTACCTTAAGTATATAACTAGACACATTCTTCTCATAACTGCTTAAAAGTTTTGTCCAACGATTTGTAACTGCATTGTGAAACAATTCTCTTTTTTTATTCAAATCTTTATTGGTACATTATGTATACACATCATGGTCACATTCAGCATTGAGAATTTGTAACAGT
>PVIR01015877.1:0-37558 GCA_004026965.1 Petromus typicus
GCTGACACACTGCCCTGCTGGATGGCTGTGTCACAGTCCCACTCGCCTCCTGCTCTGAGCTGCATTTCTTGGGGACCTGGCCAAGCCCTGTCTCTTCTATTTCCTTACTCACCTGCGGAGCTATGTGAATACACCTTGTGGAGCCTTGGGGGATTACAGGAAAGCAGGTCTTCTTTATCAGAGCCTCCATATGATACACATAGACCCAGCACACACACTTTCACACCCATTTACCAGTGTTACAAGCCCCGGGCTACAGGAGATGGACCGTGAGTTCATCGTGACATCCCTAAAAGAGTTCTGAAGATAAAGTACAGACACCCTTGTGATTAGCAATCAGCCGGACACCCCTAAGTTGGGTCAATTTACCTCTCAGTTTGAAATTCGAGCTTAAGTTTGGAAGATGGATAATAAATTGCTCACGGTGATATTTTGGGAACTAAGACATTGATGGTGCAAACACTTTAAGGTTTTCAAGCATTAATATCGGTATTATTTTGCATTAGTATTTCCTAGATTTTCACTGAAAAGTTAAAGGCTTACTAGTAGGTGAATCTATTAGTATTCTGTGAATTACAAGCAGAGCAGATAGTGAAGCAGGACGCCGGCAGCTGTGCCACGAGGAAGCGAGTGTCCACTCTGTCCAGAGGGATGGACACCACCAACAAACTGGATAGAACTGGACACCTGACTGAGCTTCTGCTGTGTCCGCAGCTGTGGGGTAACTCACACCCCTCTCCTGCTGACATCATCACAGCACCCCCGCGAGGCCCTCACTACAGACCCATTCTGCAGATGAGGCTGGGTAAGGATGGGGAACCGAGTCACGGAGCTGCAGAAACAGCCGCTTCCCTCACTCACTCGCCTTCCGCAGGTGGAAAGTAACTCGTTCAGTCACCTTGGGGCTGCTGGAGAAAAATACTCAGCACCCACAGGGTGAAGGAGGAGTTTATTCTGGCTCACAGCCTAGAAGCTTCAGACCTCACACAGTTTGCAGGTCCAGTGGAGCCGGCCTGCAGGGGCAGGAAGCAGAGAGGGCGGGAAGCCCTCAGGCCACGCCCCCAGAGAGTCGCAGTCCGGCACCTTCTGCGCACACCAGGCCTTGCTGGCCACTTTATATCTACATTTCAAGCTTGAACTGAATTTAAACATGTATTTTCTAAGAGGAAATGAAGAAATGAAAGAGAGAATTTAAAATGTTAAGAAACCGGAAGGAAAGCGACAAAAGGCAGGGCACAGTGGGAAGAACAGGCCGGAGCACAGGAGGACAGAGGGGAGATGTGTCCGCAAAAGAAGACGTCTGCTTACTCAGAGATCTACGGAAGCAAATCTTATCCTCCCTGATTCTCAGAAATTAAAAAGTTGACTCAGCCCATGAATAACCGTTAGCGTGGTCACCAGGAGAAAAGACCTATATGTCACCAAAATTTGAAAGCAAAGATGCTTGATGTTTTTTTTTTTTTTTTTTTTGAGACAGGGTCTCGCTTTGTAGTTCAGGCTGTCCCTGAGCTCAGCCTCAAACTCACATCACAATCCTCCTGCCTCTGCCTCCCGAGTGCTGGGATTACAGGCGTGAGCCACCACGCCCTGCACTGTGGTATGTGGTACTGGTCACTGCTGGGGTGAGTCTCCACGCCCAGTATGGTATGTGGTCACCGGGGATCAAACCCAGGTCCTTGTGCTTGTAAGACAGGCACCGGAACCACTGAGCTAAGTCCCCGGCCCCGCTTAGTGTTTTTTATTTCAACTTAAAATTGTTTTCAACATTATGAATTTATCTTTAAAATGAGAATCAGAAAGCCTTTCCCAAGGTCCTTCTGTGCCGGGGGTGGCATATGTGCTCAGGGCCCGTACTGCACCTGCTGGCTCTCAGGGCCAAACTGTGCGTGGGTCTGCGGTGAGCACAGCAGCCTGCGACCTCAGACGCCCGCGCCCTCCGCAGACGAACAGACGGCGGACGCACAGGGCTACAGGCCATTTTCATGCCTAGGATGTAACCCTAAGTGCTGACATTAGCAGCACAGAAGCAGCGCAGCAAGGATTTCACTTGATGTTTGTAAATTGTAGAGGTCTTCTCACTTCTGAAGAAAATTTTATGTTTTCTGGAAATGTTGTGTTAAATTAACATTAAAAAGCAGTCATTCTGCCTGTTAGAAATTGTTTTGAATTCAAGAGGTGAGATGGAGGGTTTGACCTGAATTTTCTCATCTTTAATTAAATAATTATCCTTTAATTTCTGCTGAACTTGGATAAACAATCGATAGTTTAAGAACACTTCACAAAAACATACAATAACCTCAAAAGTAAGAATTTACCACAAGTCACACCATGTATCTGCTTGTGTTAGAAAGGCTTTTGTTTTCATGTTAGCAAATCTCAACAGTAGGAAATCAAATTAACTTTAGCATTTCCATGTTTTTATAAACTAATTGAGAAAAGTACTTCAAAGCATTGCCGATGAAAATGAAAACCAAAAGGAATGTCTTAGAGTTTTCTTTATCTAAAGTAATCTAAATTAAAGTTGGATCTGGAGAGCAGTGTTAAAAAACCCCAGCTTGACTAAGCATCCAGAACTAGACACAGCAGAATAAAATCATTTCAAGGCTGCAGATTGCACCGGCATTGACAGGTGCTTAATGCATAAAAGCTTTTATTTCTGTGGCAATGGATAAAGCAAAGGTCCTCATTTCTATAATCCCAAACTCTTCAGCCTCGCAGCTCCCAAGTGGCCTCCTGAGACCTGAGCACTGGGGTTCATGCTCACAAACCTCTCCATAGGTGCGTGTGCATGCACGTGTGTGCGTGCACGCACACACACACATGTACACACATGTGTATGCGCGATGTGCCACCACAGCATTTGCTTCGATGCATAATGGTTGTCAGTAGCTCTTTGCTCTTTTCTTCGCTTCTTTTTGGATAATTAGAGGAAACAGAAAAATAGAGGAGCTGACATTGAGCATAACCAGAGGACTCCAGCGGATCTGCATAAGGCTCACGTCGGCACAGAAACGCCGGTGCAATCTGTATCCTTGAAATGATTTTCCTTCCTGCCTCCAATTCTGAAGTAACAGACTGGCTGAGCGTCTGCTCCTGGTATAGAGGTCACGATTGCGAAGCTCAAACCGGGGCAGAACACAACCGCCATCATGTTTGTCAGTGATAAGAACAACGCTCTCTTCAGCTACAGGAACGTGATCAGAAGGCGGACCTATGCTTTCCTCAGTCTTGCTTTGCGTAGAAAACAGCAGACGCTTCCTTTTGAAATCTGTTGCATTGTCAGGCGTGACCGTCTGCGGAAGAAAGCGCGGCCGCGAGTTACCTGCTCAGGTGTGCTGCAGCCGCTCCTGGTGTGCTCAGGGGTGGGCTCCGGGGACTGCTGCTTACACAGCCCTTTGGTTGCGTCTTTGAACATGATGTCTTTTTCCAACAAACTGTCTTGCTTGGCTATTGGTAGCACCAGGGGACTGCTATAGGAAACAATCAATACTGTAATTAGTTTTCTTCTAACATCATCGTATCAATCAAGATCTGTGTGTGGCTGGATGATACAAGCTTGTACTATTCAGATAACAGTTCGTAGAAACTATCGGTGAAAATATCAGTGTAGAATCCACATATTTTCCTATTAGTATGAAATTTAATTCACCTGTACTTCTAAGAGAAAAAAATCGTATTCATTGAAATTGCAGAATGTTTGCATATTTAATTACAATAGACAAATCAATAAGCAATTTAAAAGCTAAGTTTAAAATGCATGACTGAATAAGCAAGATATTGAAATGTAAAAATAGATCGAAAAAAATGAAGCAACCTATAATCATGTATTCAATTAAAGTATAATTCACATATAATATAAAATACAGAACTATGGGCAATTTGAGAGTTTGTAATGAAATAAGAATAGTAATGTAAGAATTGGAAAAATGTCTAGGTGTTGGAATGTCACAAGCAGGATAGATTTTGTTATTATTTTCACACAGCTTAGATTGAGCAAAAATAAATAAAAGCTACTTCATCTTGGAGTCTTCTATAAAGTCCACTGTCATAAGCAAGCCAATATTTTGTGATGCTCATAAAACAAATACAGTTTAAACGCTGAATTGGCATCGTGTAAGTTTACAATGAGATGTGTAAAAGTGCATCTCCCCAAACGCTACTGTGTACCAGAAATGCATGCATCCTTAATTAGGTCAGTATATGTAAACAGAACTGCTTCCTGTAGCTTACAATACCAATTCTGACTTTAATTAGAGCTCAACACACTGTTTACTTCTTTAAATTTTAATGTTATTAAGGTACAATTTATATATTCCCTTTTGAGATTCATATTTCAATCATTTCTATAATTGCCAAGTTTTATAGCTTTATAATCAGAATAGTTGTGAGTTATATTTTTCATCCCGTTTGTGCTCTCTGGAATCAGTTATCAGTTGTTTTAGTGGCTCTTAAATGTAGTCTTAATTGAAATTTTATCTTTAAATATTTAATTGTTAAATACAAAAACAATATGTTCGTGAGGCCCAGCACGGTGAGCTGAGGCAGGCTGAAAGGACGACATCACACTGACGAGCACATTGCGGCTGCCCGTGGACACCAGAACCGGGAACTTGGGCATCTTGGAACAGAAAGTTTGCCCGGTGCCCCGGTCTCCCCGCCCCCGGCAGCAGCTTCTGTGCTCGGCTTGGTGAGCGACTTCTCCAGATCCGGACACCGGTGGGTCCTCCGGCGTCAGTCTGTCTGTGCCTCACATATCTCGCTCAGTGTGAGGCCCTCCGGGCTCAGTCGCGTTGCACACAGGAAGCTTTTGTAGCGGTTGTTGGTATGTTTCTGCCTGGATATCTCTGCCCGTCCATCCCCGGACGGAAACAGATCGTTTCCTTCTCTCGCTATCAGGGACACACGGGCAGAGATCTCTTTGAGACTCTGACTCCACCTCTCTCTGATAGGTACTGCTCGGTCAGACGGAGGCTCTATTCCCTTTGTCTTGTCATCGGTTGTGAATTTGACAATAGCCGTCACAAGCAGAGCTGTGATATCTCAAATGTAGTTTTGATCTGCATTTAATTGATCGCTAGTGATGTCTAGCACTTGTTCACACAACTATCGGCCACCGGTGTGACTTCTTCAATACACTATTTATTTAGGGTAAATGCCATTTTTAATCAGATAATTTGTTATTTATTGTTTTGGATGCTGACTCTTGAACACATATAAAGGCCCATACTTGTTTTCACCCACTCTGTGAGTTGGCTTCTAACATCGATGAAGGATTTCTTTGCTCGGCAGAAGCTCTTTAGTGTAACATCGTCCCACCTGTTTACTTTTGGTTGCTGTGCTTTTGGTGTTAGATCCAAAAAAT
This sequence comes from Petromus typicus, assembly GCA_004026965.1. Taxonomy (NCBI): domain Eukaryota; kingdom Metazoa; phylum Chordata; class Mammalia; order Rodentia; family Petromuridae; genus Petromus; species Petromus typicus. Next base: position 5,363 of record PVIR01015877.1, read on the forward strand.
ATCATATCCAAGACCAATGACAAAAAATCTTTCTCAATGTTTTCTTTATTTCATTTAAATTAATTTTTGCATGGATGTAAAACAAAGTCCCGATATCAGCCTCCGGCACATGGCTATCCAGTTTCCCTGCCGCTGTTTACCAGAGTGGCTGCCCCAGCCCCTGCCGCCTTCTGGGGCCCTTGTGAGGGACCAGCTGGGTTGATTTCTGGCCTGTAGCTGATCTGTTTGTTTTCCGTTGTCTTCCTGTCTTGATCCTGCTGGTTGCAATGGAGGGTTAAACACCGGAGTGCGAGGCCTTCAGCTCAGCTGTCTCAGGACTGCTTCACCACTTGGGGGTCCTGTGTGGTCTCAGAAGAGCTCTCTCTTCTTTGATTAAGCATAAGTGGAAATCCTCAGCGCCCTTTTTATTGGACTCTTTGTTCTCAGATTATTGAGAATTTGTATTTTGTATGCAAGTCTGTTATCCGTTATGTACTTGGGAAAATATTTTCTCCCATTTGGTGTCATTAGCGTTTTATTTTCATGACTGTGTTTCAAAGAATAAATTTTCTGTCTTATGATTGGTGCTTTTTAAGCCTTTCCTAGGAACTCAGGGTCAAAAAGGCTTGTTCCTAGGTTCAGTTCTAGAAACTGCTTAGCTTTATGCATTATATCTGGATCTGTGATCCACTGTGTGGGGCTTTTTGTTTATGATGCTATGTATGAATTAAACCCCAGTATTTTACTGCTGTCTAAATGTTGCAGCACCAATTTTGTAGAAAACATTTGTCTTTCCCCACACAATCAGCTAGGTGTCTTTGTTAAAGATCAACTGACCCGATGTGTGTGTGCGTGTGTGTGTGTGTGTGTACATGTTTGGATGGGTATGCATTTGTGTGCTTCAGGACTTCAGTGAATACCACTGACATGTCAATTCTTACCCAGTACTACTCTTTTAATTAATGTACTAACTTAGTAATCCTTGAAATCAAATAATGATTTTCCAACTTAGTTTTCTTTTTCAAAATGATTTTGACTACTTGAAATGCTTAGCATTTTCATGTAAATCCTAGAATTCACTGTTAACTTTTGTAGAAGTGCCTACTGGGATTTTTATTAATGTTTTCAACTAATAAGTCAACTTGAGAAGAGCTGAAATACCAACAGTGTTGAATTCTGTCATCCACATGCACAGTGTGTTGGTTATTCTGACGTTGCTCATTTCTCTAAGTAGTTTTATATCTTCCAGAATGAAGTATTCCGAGTACTCCATTAGATTTATTCTGCGTCCACCAACATCTTATGAGTTCAAGGTTGGGCTTCTGCTGGATCCTGGGTGCTATGCTCAGTTGTGGCTGACTGTGCTCAGGATCCAGGGCCTGGCTGAAGGAGGGGCCCCTGGGTGTGCATCTGGACGTGTATGTCCCACTCTGGCTCCCTCTGTTTCCCCCGCTTCCTGCCCGCCCTGATGTGAGCAGCTTTCCTCCACAAGGACGTCTACTGCAACCTTTCTGCCTCTGAAACTAGAAGCCAAACTAACCTCTTCTCTTTTAAGTTGCCAGGGCAGGTCTCTCATCCCAGCAATAGGACATTATGTACTCCAGATACATTCTTTGTGTCATGTTGTTATCAAAATGCTTTAAAACATCGCATCTTGATCTTTAGTGTACACAGCATTGCGAATGCCCTGAACACTGTGCTTGGGGGGCAGAGCAGTGCAACGTGACGGTGTCTTTCACGACTGGGGGTCTCACTGCTGTGCGGCCCTCTCTGCGCCCTGACTCCTTCTCGTGCCCTGGGAAGCAAGGAAGGAAGCAGAGCCTAATGGAGAGGTGGAAAGTGCCAAGTTGACAGAAAAGGAGATCAGTTCACTTCCTGTGAGCTCGGAACAGTGGTATGTTTTAGTCAATGAGGTTACTACAATGTGCTAGGGGCACATGTATTAGGGAGAGTTAGTTAGTGTGGCATTATATCATTATATGGGCATATTTTTAAATAGTCAATGTCCCAGTTGGTATTTAATGTTTTCAAATCAGAAAAAGTACAAAGTTTCATGCCTATGACTTTGGTAGTTTCTATCACTTTGGTAATTATACAACCATTTAGTAAAGCCAACCTGTAAAAGGACTTTGTTACCCTTGTGTATCCCACACAGGAGGATACTAGGTCTTAACCTGACTTACAAGTCAACAGGGTAGCTTGTTACTAGGCTGGACAAAAGCTTGCTGGACCCAAGACAAAGGATTTGTAACTTTTGGCAAAAACTGAGACACCCAGACCCTCCTGTTTGTATGCTCAGGCCTCCCTTCCTTCCTGGCCCACCTGAAAGATGGTAGGAAGGGCAGCGACAGAGCAGGGGCCGAGAGACTCACACTGAGGAGCTGTGATCGCCAAGGACATGGTGCCTTCTAAACCAGCGGCAAACTGTTGTGTCCAACAGGGATAAGCCAACCTCTCGGAAGTGAAGAGTGAGCTGCAGTTTCCTGTAGCTACCAGCTGCCAGATGATGACCTGCACCAGCCCTGGCCCTCTGCCTGATGGCTCGAGCCCAGAGTGTGCTCAAGGATGTCCATGGGAGATTGCTACATAGATACTAATAGTATCACTATTAAGTGAAAAAGGTTACTCTATAAATGAATGTTCACAATGCTTATAACAGCTCACATCCAGACCTACTTAAAGACCATTAAATAGTAATCAATCAGTCATTTCCAGAGAGGTCTTACTTCTTCTATTCATTGTGACTTACAGTCATCATTGCTGGAGCTCCCAGGGCTGTGTCCTGTGCTTCTCTGACACAGGAGCTCTTCAAAGACTTTGATCGTTGTTGTGGCTTCTCTGTACTTTCTTTTATGTGAATGAGCCATCTGAAAATGCCTTGGTGCTTACATGGCATGTGACATGTGACATCTCTGTTCTACACACTCTGAATGCGTTCACTCTGCTGCAGGAAGCACACTATGACATATGTGCTGCTTTATGTCCATTCTAATAATACTGAGTATCTGTCAATCATGGGAAAGATTATTCAAAGGTCATTTTACAAACTAAAATGCAGTTACGTTTATAGGACAAGATTCAATAAGAGAGAAATATACAAAAGACAAGAAAAAATATCTGCCTAATGAAGAGAAATTTCATGAAGGGGATGGACCAACAACTCACTCTTAAGGTTTTTTCCACTCCCCTGAAGGTGAGCCTGGCCTCTGCTGGCACCTGGGCCCTGGCTTCCTTTCCTGGCACTGACTCTAGAACATTTTTCAGCAGATCTTCTTTCTCTGTCCCTTTGACATATTTACCTTCTCTCAGCCTCTTTCATGTCTCCAGACCCAGGAAAGACCTGGCAGTCACTCTCTGCAGTGGGAACATGGAGAAGACTGTAGGAAGACAGGCAACTTAGACAAAGGCTCCCTGAGCAGCCTCTTCCCATAAGGCTTTGCTGCCAGCTCATCCAGCATTGGCTTCCGCAGCTTCTCAGCTCTGCCCCTGCAGGAGTCTTCACAGACTTCCTTGCTTTCTTTCCTTTCCTAGTGACATTGTTCTTTGAGGCTAAGGAGTTTTTTCTGCTTCTATATATGTTTCTGTATTTCCTAAATTTTCTTCAATAGGAAGGTCTTTGATTATACAGAATTACTAGTGATAGAGATTTATCCAGTGAGAAACACAAGAAGTCAGACTGCTATTCAGTGTACTCTCTGAAGGACCCCATGAACCTGATGGAGACAGAATGGCTCAGTGCAGAGGGCTGAACGCTAATTCTCACCAGGAAGGCATGGCATGGAGATGCACCTGTGAACGACCGATGTCTGAACTCTACTGGAGTTATCAAGGCTTACTCATTTTGATAAATATAAAAGATATTTCATGTGGAGCAAATATGCCTGTGATTTTATTTTTGACAATGGGAAAAGGAAAATAATACAATGTAACTAAGGAAGATAACAATTATTATTTATTCTAACTAAAGCAATATTAGAAACTCTGTAAAGATGAAGTAAAATTGACTCTATTAGCTATCTTAGGCTAAAATCACAATAACAACAAACATCTCACGGAAACAATGCAAAAACACAGCACATGTGACTCAGATGTTTTAGGCTCAGAGTAAAGAGCTGATTTGATCGTCCTCAGGGCTCAATCTTAGCAACACAAACAATGTGCTCTGGGGAATTCAATGAACCTGTCTGGATGTTTCCATTTCTACAAAATTAGAACACTCCTTTAATGTTAAATAAAACAGATCTTGGAAACACTTGAATTAATTGCTATACTTCATCTCTCTAAGAATTAGTTTCATAAGAAAAAACTTTATCATTTAAAAAATCCATGTAATATTACTTATATTTAAGAAAAAACAAGTAAAACTCTATGTCAGGTGGCTGCACTGGAGTTTGTATTATTCTTAAGAAAATGTGTATTTTCTCAGTCCTTAATTGATATTTGCAAATAAATTTTAAAATTATCAAATCTAAGTGAAATATCTCCAGGTTAAAAAAAAATTAATGGAATTGCTTTGTACCAATGTTGGATTTTCTGGAAACGACTCTTTAATGTATCACAATAGCTCTTCTTCCATGACATTTCTCTCTCTCTGCTATTAGACTAGAGAATTCTCTTCTCGTGAGAATTATTAGAAAATCACCAGTTTCATGAAAGCTCTGAAATCATAATCTGCATAATTTTATCAGCACAGTCATAACATTTGCTTAGGAAATAAGGTGGATAACTCACAGCACTTACTACTAAATGAAAATATACGTAACTTAAATAAGGTATTAGATATAAACATTTTGTAATCTATACGGCAATATGGAAATATACATAACTGCTAAAATAACCATCCATTATTTATTTTCTGTGAAATACTAATGTGCAATGAAAACACAAAAGAGAATTTATGCTAGATTTCCAAAATATTAATAAAAGTAAGGTATAAGCTGCAGACACTTTCAGTCTGAAAGAGGCTTTATTAGTGATTATGCAAAAGTATCTCAGAACAGACCAGGACCTGTCACCTAGGAGATCTTCATCTGGAGAGTGACGGGTTAAAAGAACAGTCAGGGCACGAAGCCCTCTGGAAAGCTGAAACACACTGGGGAGTGAGTGCCCGGCTGCACGTCACTTAACCTTCTGAGAATGTGTCATCAGATGGTCTCGGCAGGCAGACAGGGAGGCTGAGGCAGATCCCACAAGGAGTGTGCCCGTGTGCTCCAGCAAGGAGAAAACGCTTGTGTCTCACATGGGATTTTAAAAGCTGGACAGCAAGACTGTGAAGCACTAGACTGGGGGAGCTGGGTGTCCTCCCCGTCCTGCTGCTCAGCCTCGAGCTTGGGGACCCTTCCTAGCTCACACTGATGGCCCTCGCAGGCCCAGTCTCCGGGTTCTCCACACGGCAAATGTGAAAGTGATGTCCGCCCATCCCATGTCATGGCGTCTGAGAGAAGACACATGGAAATGGATGTATGGATGTGTAAATCACACATTTCCAAGTGAGTATCAGTGGTTTCTGCAGAAATCTGACATGGCCAGAGCGGGCTGTCTGGAGTAGACAGACACAAGGCAAGCCTAATTCACAACGTGTGGCACCTCTGTGACCTTCCACAGGACCTGATCTAAGTCCAGGTTATTTTATACTTTTACTAAGATCAAGAAGGGGCACTGCACACTCGTGTAACCCCTCGGGAGGTGGCCGAAGCCACCAGGAATTCAGTCCTTCTGGCTCCTTCTTAATGCCCTCTGCCCTGCAGATCTCCTCCTCCTCACAGTGCAGCAGCTCTGGGCCCACGTGTTCTGGGAACTCCGCTGCCCTGGACACCGCCCCAGGCTGCTCAAGAGCCCCCGACCTAAATCACTCCCACAGATCTTGACTTCTGCCCAAGTTGCCTGGTACCTCATGTCTTCCTAGTTATGTATGGTCAGTTTAAGGCACCAAATACTTCTGTTCCTCTCAGCTTGAGAGTTAAAAGACTTTCTTTGGATGGCTTTGCCAACACCCCACAAATGAAAGGAGAACATCTTTTATTTACTTGATCATTTCTCAGTTGTTATGTAATGTTTGCAGTGAGATGGATCCTTGTCCAAATGTTTTATAAATATTAACTGGTCACCAAGAAGAACCCAGTCAGGCAGATGTTGCCCATACAATTATAATCAGCGCTCTCTGATGGACGGCAGTACAATCTAGCCGCCCAGAGTTAGCACAGAATGCAAAAGCCAGGTCACTTGTAGACTTGTAGGAGTTGCAAAGGCACAGACAATGGCTCCACCCTGCTTCTGTTTTAACCTGCAGCTCGAGCAGTCATTGTATTACAAAGTACCTTGATGCTCATCATTTCTGCAGAAGGAAAGGTGTTTCTTTACTAAGACTGTCTTCTCAAGTCATCATGCCAAACACATCTTCACCAGATGAAGAAAATAAGCCATTCTGTTGACAGATTCTATGCCCAAGGCTGACTGATCGTAGCAGTAAAGATCAGAGCATTAGGCACTTTCCGATGCTGAAACAAAATGCCTGAGACCCTTTCATTTAAAGGATGTGTTTGATTGGCTTACGGTTTCACTCGGCCCAGTCCACAGCCTGCTGGTTCTAAGGCAGAAATAACACAGTAGACTGGGCTATAAGAGAAAATCTTCCCATGCCAGGGGGCCAGGAAACAGACCAAGAGGAGGCAGGGATAAGGAGACAACTTGCTAGGTCACACCTCAGAGACCCAATGTCTACCAGGCCCTACCTCCTAGCAGATAATGAATGAGCCATGAATTTACCAGTGGTGAATCCATGGACAAGTGCAGCGTCTCCATGACTCAGTCATCTTCCCAGAGCCTGATTGGATCACTTAAGTCAGAAACTGTAGAACGCTGAGTAAAAGCAGCCTCATCACAAAAACATTACAGAATGAGGACATGTATGAGAGATCAGTCAATTTATTGAAGTTCCACACCTTAGATAAACACATGCAAAATAGTGTGATGACAGGAAGTTCTCCCCGTGGCTGACTCTCAGTACCCAGTTATCCAGGTAAAGCACTTCACAAAGACCCAACACCTGGAAAGTGCATCACAGTTATGAGCTGTGAACACTGTTGTCAACGTTATTAACAGATGAACACTCGGTTACTGAGCAGTCTCCAGCACTTGGGCGTTTAGACAGAATCTATGTGAACTGGCTCTCAAGGTGCCCACATGGGAATGGAAGATGGAGGGTCAAAACTTCACAGCACAGAAAAACTCAGGAGAACATGCACGAGCAGACCGAGTGCCATCAGGAGGCTCTGCTTCTTAAGCAGTAAGTACCACAGAGCAAGGAGGGAAAAGGCCATATGCGAACGAAAGGGGAGACACAGGGAAATCAACAGCCAGGTCTGAAAATGGTCATGCAGCTTTAAGGAAAACTCTATCCCTGGCCCTAACCCTAACCCCTGACCCTAACTGTCAAGTCTAAGTCCAACCCTAATACTAACCCCAACCCTAGCACTAAAAGGATTTGACTCCATGGATACAAAATACCCCAAGTGGGAGCATTTGGGAGGAAATCTCACTTGTATATTTTTAGACATGAACTTAAAAGTCAGGAAATGCACAAAGATTAAGGCCTAGAAGAATTGGAAAATATGGAATATGAGATAATTTAATAACATACACTTCCTACTTATTCATTATTTCAGGATAGACAGTGAATTCTGATAGCGGGGCATGGAGGAAATATTAATATCCTTACTAAGTCATAATTTACTGCTTCAAATGTTTACAGGACAATAAATAAGAATAATAATGAAAGAAAAAATGTATTCTCTCATTACTGTGGTAATACAGCAAACCGTCCTATTTTTTCTTAAAAGGACTACAATGTATTCTGGGAAAAGTATAAAAGAAACACCAAGTTTTCAGTGCAAAAGAATAGTAAGTTGGGATTGCAGCTGATGTAGGAAGACAGGCAATCATAAACTGGGTGAAGGGATACATGGCAGAGTCCTCAGAGTGAAGACTACAAATGGAGCATTTTTACATCCGAAGAGCAACACACCCCTTCCTTTAAAGATGGCATCCACAACCCATGACCTGTCACTGGCGCGGCCCCCTTCCTGCATGGCACAGTTCACTTGGTGTGCTTTCCCGCTGCCGTGAGCTAGGCTTCTTTGCTCCACCACGTCCTTCTGCCCTGATGTTTCTGTCTTGGAGCAGCTGGCCCTGGACTGAGTTTCCCAAACCAAATCAACTCTCTCTGCGTTTAATTGTGGATGTTGAGAACTGCATTACAGAGACAGGAAAGCTGACTAATATATAAAATGGTACCAGACAGAGACAGCTGATGCTCCAAGGGATCAGGTACTTACTGTACCTGATCACATGTTTTAGAAACCTCTGAAACAGGTTTGGAAGAAAGACTTTGGAAAGGTTTGGAGATGCAGGCTAGAGAAGCATCAGAAGACTACAGCAGGGCCTGACAGGAGGTTCTGAACAGAGCTCAGAAGACTCCACTGCTGACAGATATGCAGACAATGAAATCCAGATCCGGTGATTTCATTTAGTACCAAGGTTCCATTAGTAACTTGTCTGGGGGCCACGTGCATTACATTCTGGTGGAATGTAATCCAGAGACTTCTTGGAAGACTGAGATTAAGGGTGGTGAAAAATTTAATTTATTAGAAAAAAAATTCAAGGCAGCTTAATATTCACATTGTGACATGGGTATCACTGGCTGCTTTTAGCCATCCTTACAGTGAGAAATAGCAGACAAAGTTGAAAGCCTTAAAATTTTGGTCCAAAAGGAACCAAGTAAAAAACTGGGGCCAAGGAAAATTGATGCTGAAGAGATCAGAGTCTTATGAATAACAAGTACTTTGTACAGGGTAGAGAAGAATGATGCTCTGAGAATACGTCAGGCAATGGCCAGACCCCACTCATCCAAAGTGAAGACACAAAAGTATAAACCTCTCAATGGAGAAGAGAGTACTGGAGACCCTGTTTGAGCAGGAACTATTACAAAACTGGTTCCCCAGGGGTTGATTTCACCATACTCGGCCTCCAGGCCCCAGAGGCACTGAAGCCATGGCATGAGGGGGTCTGGCTACTGCCAAGGACAGCAGGCCTTGGCGTCATCCACTTGATGCTTGTTTTACCAGCATTAAGAATAAAAGCAATGTAGGGACAGGTAGGTTTCCACTTAGATTTCAAATGAAGATTGCAGAGGCCAGTCATGGAACCCCTGGGAGGGTAGTACATGGAACTGTGGGAATAAAGCCAAAGGTCCAGCAGAGACTCCAGGGGGTTGGAGACGCCAGAAATATGGACAGTTTGCTGAGGATGCTACAAGCAGTGAGCAGTTTTAGCTGAACAGAGAGGTCATGCGGGGTGCAGCCAGCAAGGCAAGGGGGCCAGGCCGCCACACACCCTGGAGCTCACATCCCCCCAACATGTGATTTGGATGCTAGATATGGAGATGCAGGATTTAATGTTTGTTTTGCTGGGGTCAACCTTGCTTCAGTTATGTGCATTTTTTTTTATCCCTCTATTCTTGTTTTTGGGATTGGGAAAATTTACCTTGTACCACTGTACCTTAGAGTTATGTTATTTTCTAGAACTTCTTTTATAGACATTCTTGTTCCAAGTTTGCCTTGAAAATCAAAGGAGATTTTGACCTGGACCTACTGAGAGTGTTGAAACATTGGGGAAGGGGTTACTATGCTTTGGTTGTGTAAAGAGCAGTTGCACCATACTAGGAAGAATGATTGACATCATCTTATTTGGAGATTACAGGATATGGTTTAAGGAGATGTATTGGGATTGCAGGTTGCCAAGGGGTGCATTACAACTGGTAGTCGTGCAGGCAGCTCGACTGAGAAAGACCTAGTAGCTGAGGAAAGCACATTTTTGAGTGTGTCTTGGTGGGTTTCATTGGTGTGATCTTGGGTACTATGTCTGGCCCCCACCTCTTGTCTGACACTGTCTCCTGCTCACCTTCCCAGCTACTGAGACCTGAGCACCTTTGCTCCCTCAGGCTCCTCCATCATGAAGTTCCTGCCTCACAGCCAAATGCCTGTGGCCTGAGTGTCCTAGGACTGAGCCACAGCCTCTTCTTTGGCCTTTGGGAGTGTTAATTCCCGTCACAGGAAAGTTTACAACACAGAATCTCATGCTTTGTGGTGCTCTGGGAGTCCGCATTGCTTACCTGCACCATTTTGCAAGACAATGGTTCTGGCTCAGGGACCAGACACTAAGCAGCAAGAATTTTAACTTTCTCAAAACATTATAGCTCAGTTAAGGTGTATATAAATTTCTATTTCTAAGGACCAGCAACTCTAAGTGAGAAACTCCTTCCCTGCAGGAGGGCCTATGGGATGTTTTTCAAAAAATCTTTACAATATTATGCTTCTCATATCGAAGAATATGCACCAGGTTTGTACGGACGACATAATAAAACATAAAGAGCAGTTCACTGCAGCAGAGTGCTCGCACCTGATTAGAATGCGGGAGGACGCTGCTATTTCAGGCTTTGCTTCCATTCTGGATTCTCCTTTGACTGCTGCACTGCTCTTCCTCCGCCTCCTTAAGCCCTAGGGATTTCTACCAGCAGTTGGTGGACTAGTTACTTATTTAAAATCTGGGTTATCAAAGCAGGCAAGAATGCACCTGATTCAAACCAGTGAGACTTGAATGTCTCACAATGGCCTTTGCTCACTTCAGTGTTTTCAGCAGCAGAAGTGACACTACAGGGAGAGACAGAGACCTGTCCCCTCTGGAGCGCACCTTTCCCAACTGCAGGGTGAAAGAACAGCAGACCGAAAAATTGGCATCGGAAGAAATGCTGCTTTTTGAATTAGGTATGAGGTTTTTCAAATAAGTGACTTTATATCTCCTGCAATTATGTTCATTTACTGATTTGTTTCATATTGAAAAGTTTTTAGCATGTTTAAAAAATTGTCCAAATCCAATAGCATTGCAACATTAAATAATCAAGTTGACAAGCACCATGTTTTGGTGAATACTCCTCACGTTTCCAGCTGCAGAGGAAGTTTGGTCTTTCACGATGCCTGAGCATTCTGTCTCTTTTTAGAGAGAAACAAAGTCTGACTGAGCATGTTCTAGAAATTTAACTTTTTGCACTGCCCCACACATTTTTCCTAGCTGTTTTTTGCCACATGTATTTCTGCTGGTTTTATTTACTTGCTAGCCTCTAATGACAGTGGAAATAAGATAAAATGCATCATGCAAGAATTGTGAGAGAAAAATTTCAAGAGTGCTTAGAAATAATCCTCAGACCAACCATGTCTGCTTGCCAGTCCATCAGAGAGTTACATGAGACGTTCGGTTATTCTCGAGTTGTTTCTACTTTGACAGTTAACTCTGCCTCCAAAGAAAGGTAACAGATACCTACAAAGAAAAGCAGGTCAGTCTTCACTGCATAGTGTAGCTCAAATGGTCCAAGCTTTGATCAGAAAAGCAGAGAAAATAATGTGATTGAACCACGTACTTCACTGTGTGGTACATATAAGCCCTTGTTTATAACTGATTAATCCACTGCTCAGTCAGTAACATGCACAGAGCAACTGAAAGTGTGGGAAGCTTCGCTGTCTGCATCATCTTTAAATAAATTAGGGCCCTGACACAGGATTACAGGACATCTAACCACCATGACTTGGTTTGATTTGAGATTTTAATTGTTTATACTCTAATCGCTCTTTATGTGAAGGCCTGTCACTACAAGCACAGGGTGGTGTAGTGGGTATTGATTTTCATATTTACATTTGGAAAGTAAAATTCTCCCACACAGAATATTTGGATCACTCTTCCTTTTTCAGTAAAATGCTGATACAATAATGGAAATTGTCCAATCAAATATTATGGTCATTAATTTCAATTTGCAATGTATTTTTTTAAAAGGTTCTTTGAGACAGGGTCTCACTTTGTGGTTCAGGCTGGCCCTGAGCTCAGCCTCAAACTCACATCACAGAAATCCTCCTGCCTCTGCCTCCCGAGTGCTGGGATGACAGGCGTGAGCCACCACGCCCGGCACTGTGGTATGTGGTACTGGTTGCTGCTGGGGTGAGTCTCCATGCCCAGTATGATATGTGGCTACTGGGGATCAAACCTGGTCCCTTGCACTTGCAAGACAGGTGCTGAAACCACTGAGCTAACTCCCTGGCCCAATTTGCAATGTATTTTGTCAAATAAACCCTTCCCGACTTGATGTCGAGTGCTGTACTTATTTTTTTTTTTCTTTTGCACAAATATCTAACACCATTTCCCCACCTGTGCACAAGGACAAAGACAACGTGCTATCCTGGTCACAGATCTGAGGTCCGCCTGGTGGGACCAAACTGCTCCACCATTTCCCACCCTGGAGCTCAGGGATACAGGACAGCCCTAGGAAGGCTGTGGTGATGGTGTGAGGTGGACTCTGAAAATTCTCTGCATCGTGTCTGATATAAAAGTTAAGTGCCTTTATCATGCATTAAGTTCAAGAATATATTTTATTAACAGGCCAATATATGATGTTTGATTTAAAGTCTGGTGAATATTTAGGTTAAAAAATTTAAAAATATATTACCCTAAAAGACATGGTAGTAGGGACTCTGTCACACTCCTCGCCCTGGCTCTGAGCACACGCGTCCCCACTGTCCCCTTCCGAGGCGGCTCTGGAGCCCTCATTCCTAGAGTCTTCAATGTGCTGCTGTGGCTGCCGCAGGGTTTGATTTCTGTCCAATTTAAACCATCACTGCGTCCTCACCCATCTCATTCACCAGAGCAGGTGCCGTGAGACTTCTGGCTCTTCCTCAAAGTGAAAACGACCATGAAAGGGAAATATTTTGAATCTATTTGGACACAGAGGCAGCCATGATGGAGCCAACAAAGACCCTCAGGAGAGAGGACTGCAGGGCCGCTGCGGGAAACGGCCGGAACCAAGGGCGAGTGTGTCCCACGTGTGTGTGTCGGAGGTGGTCCCTGACAATGTGCCTTTTAATATACTACGTTTTCAGAAGAGTTAAACGCTTGCTCCCGCACTTCAGTCAACTCCTCTAGGGCAGCTTTAAATTAAAAGTGCTTCGGAGTCCTCATGCCACAGCAGCCTCTGAAATAAGACTCTTCTTCCCAGAGTAGCTCTCTTCCTCACCACAGTCTTGTGACGTTTTCACCAAACGTGCTTCTTGCTCTTCTCGGGAGGGAAACTGAGCCGGGCAGGGCTGCAGCGGAGAAGCCGAGAGCGCGCCGTGGTCCTGCCCGCAGGGTGAGGTGCCCCAGCTGCCCGCGGCTCTGCCTCCTGCTGGCACCTGGGTGCCGGGCTTCTGTCCACGCGTGTCCTCGGGAGCCGAGGGCTTCGGGCTCTGTCGTCACCGTCTGATCATTTCTCAGATGCTTGAAACCCCGACCCAACATGTGAGCATCCTCACAGGCTCCAAAGCGCCGGACATAACCTCACTGCCGGTGAGAAACGGCCCCCAGACAAGCTCACTGCTCCCGGCCCTGGTCCTGCGGTCGGACTGAACTTTGACCTGACATGTTTTTTATGAATTGATTTCCTAGACTGAGATGTAATACTCATGCCTTCAAAATCTACAGGTCAGTGGATTTCAGCATATTCAAAAATCAGTGTCACTGCTGCAAGACTCTTCACCAAGGACTTTTCGGTCACCCCACAGATCACACACACGGTCACACTGTGCCCCTTCTGCTCCAGGAGGGCCAGTCTGCTGTCTGTGCCTAGGATCTGTGTTTCAGTCATTTCATGCGTGTGTGCACGTGCCATGTGAAGCTATGTTATCTCACACAGTGTGTACACCCACGCCACACACACACCCCTGTGTTGGTGGGGGAAACTGCTCACTGTTGGGGGTTAACGGGTGCTCAGCCCAGCACACACTTGAGCAGGGTGTGACTTAACACTGGTCACCCTCAGCAGTCATAGCTGCACAGCTGTTTCAGATCGAAATCACAGTTTCCTTCTGAGCATCTGACATCGTTAAGCCAGAGAAAATATCCTCCTACCACAGGAAATCTTTTAGACACCAAGAAGGCGTTAGTTTTGTATACAAGAAGAATGTGTATTTGTAACACGCCCCCCTCCCCCGAGAAAACCATCTCTAGCGAGTCACCAGCAACCTCACAGTTGGTGCAGCTAAGGGAGGTTTCAAATACCACGGTCAGTGCTCCTGCACCTGGCACTGAGCAGGTACCTCCACCGGCTGCACGGTGAGGGAGACCCTCAAGGCACTGAGCAGGTATCTCCACCGGCTGCACGGTGAGGGAGACCCTCAAGGCACTGAGCAGGTATCTCCACCGGCTGCACGGTGAGGGAGAACCTCAAGGTACTGAACAGTAACTCCACCAGCTGCGCAGTGAGGGAGACCCCCGGGGCACCGAATAGGCACCTCCACAGGCTGTGCAGTGAGAGAGACCCCCAGGCACTGAACAGGTACCCCCACTGGCTGCACAGTGAGAGAGACTCCCAGGGCACTGAGCAGGCACCCCCACCAGCTGCGCAGTGAGGGAGACCCCCAAGTTCCTTACCGGCCACAGCCGCATGAGGGCAGCAGTGCTCTGGGAAGCACTCTCAGGTTTCTAACACCCAGTGGAGAGGCTTCTCCTGGGCCAGGGCATGGCCGGGGCATGGCTGTCACCAGAGAGGACCAGGACCAGCATGGCCGCTCCCTGCACATGGGGACGGACACTCACAGCTTGCTGGGCAGTGCGGGCAGCTCACGCAGGATCTCCTCATAGGGCTCGTCGTGGGCTACGGAGGGCACAGACCGCGGCTCCTGCATCTTCTCTTCCCACGCCTCCTCCGCCTTCAGCAACATCTCCTCAATGAGCTCGGAGGCAGCCACGTCTACAGGAGAGGAGAGTCGGGTGACACGGGTGACAGCCCAGAGCACTGTTTACTCTGCTCCAGAGGTGCTCAGGAAGGTGAAGCAAATCAAAGCACATTAAAGGATTATGATGGGGATGAAATTTCAGTATTGTCATTTAAAAAGACTATCTTCTCTTATATCAGTGACACATTTAATTACAGATGAAAAATTATTAGAATAATATCCATTGGATGGTGATGTGTAAAATGGAAAATCACGGTGAGGATTAACTTCATTCCCATTAAAACTTTTCTAGTGTCTTGCTGACTGTGAATTAAAATGATGACAGTACAAGGTATGATTGTAAAATATGTTGAAGGTTTAAACTAAAAATTTCATAGACGATATTTTTCCATGAACTCCCCACAAGTTACTGCTCCTTGCATCAAATACATTTGTGCCACCATCCTCAGCACTCCCTGCAGCACCCCTGGAGTCCTCCCTCTGAGACTGCCTGCACTGGCCTGCCGGCCCCATTTCCTGAATCAGCTTAGGACACTTCCTTTGTGTAGTCATTCTGACTTTGGGGAAGAGCCAGGAGTCACGCAGTGACAGATCTGGGGAGTACGGTGGCCGAGGAGAACACTCTCATGTTCCTGTGGACCTGTCTTTCTGTTCGATGGGGTTGGGCAGGAGCACCAGCTGCATCTGTGATCACACCTGGTAAAACACTCAGGAAAGAGGACTCTGCACCCCAGAAAGGAACAAGGATGATGGAATGAGCATGTTTGGAGCAGAGGGGAAGGCTGTGAAGGGGATTCACGGCAGAGTGTTTTACTGTGATACGTTTTTGAAAAATGGAAATACTCATGGTATATTGTGATCCCCCCTTGGGTGTTATGGACAGAATCGGTCTTAACACAGCTCCGGGGAGACCAGCGCCTCTCCGCTGTGCAAATGACTGAGGGCCACACACCCCACTGGAAGAACACAACCCCTCGGGGGCCCTGCTCACCCCTCACCTACCTGATGGCTTCTCCTCATTGTGGTTCACGAGCTTTGGGTTTGCCTGATGGGCTAGCAGGAGTTTCACCAGGTTCGTCTGCAACACAGAGACAACAGACAGAAGAAAGAGCAGGCTGGGTCCGAGGGCTCCTCAGAGAACTGGGCCAGCGCCGCCGTGTAGACGTAGAGACAGTGTACCGTTTTCATCAAGAGTTTGTTCTAAATATTTTGATATTGTTGTTATGGTTTCATTTTTTATTTATAAGTTAGATTCTCAGATAACACATCCTCTACAGCAACACACAGCCCCCTCTCACTTGATAAGTATTGCTATGCAGAGATTTTGTAGGCAATGGAAATCAAACTGCAAAATTAGAAGGTTATTAGTCTGGAAATGAGCAGTTTCTAAAGTACATTTCACAATACTCTTTTTTTTTGTAATTTTCATTTTTATTTATTAGTATATGTCTGCAGTACATAATATTTAATTCCTTATTCAGAGTTGGTATGTACATAACACATCTTAATTTCTTTTTGAAATAATTTAAATGTAATAATATACATAGGTATTAAGTACACAGCAGAATAAGTTTGACCCAACAGGTAAATAGAAAGACAACTAAAACCCAGAACACCTGCACCCCTCTAGTTAATTTCCACAGTGCATGAAAGCACAGTGTGATTTGGAGCAGCTCAGACTAGTCTGCTTGTTCTCCACCTTCTCAGAAGACAGGCAGCGGAGTGGGCAGACAGGGCAGAGCTCGGTACGCCCACCCGACACACTTCTGACGTGCATTTCCCACAGGCATCGGTGCTTCTTCCTTCAGAGCCCAGGCGTCGTCCACCGCGTTAACTCTCTGTGGCGCGTGCGTCCATCCTCCCCTGGAGAGAGAGTCCCTTTGTGCTCTTTGAGCAACGCTGTTACGGACATCTGCATTTTGATGGTCACAGGTTTTCATCTCCCCGTAGAAAACACGAGGAGTAGAATCCAGGGCGATCTGGGGAGTGTGTATTGCATCTTTTTAAGGAAACTGCCAGGCAATTTTTCAAAGGAACTTTGGCATGTTACATCCTCAATGGCTACTTCCTTCTGCACCCTTTCCAACTCTTACTATACTCATTTTAGAACAATTTCGGCTTCGATCCCCAGAGTGAAGTACGTTAGTGTGTATTAATTTACATTTCCCTTGTGGCTAATAGTGCTGGGCCCTGTCTCAGGTGCCTGCTGGCCACTTTTATAATTTCTTTTGTGACGTGTCTAGTGTTAATTTTTCTTCCATTTTTTACTGGATTTTAAATCCTTTTAAATTAGTTCTGTATGCACTCATCACATGTTCTGGGTACACGTTTTGGTTTATAACTTCTTTTGGAATTTTTACATTTTTTCTCTTGTCCCAGCTTTGTATTCATTTCTGTTTGTTGCTTTATTACAGAGATCCTCAGGGGACTGACCTCTTCAATTTTTTTGTCTGTTGCAATATTTTTAGTGGCCTTCTTCGCCCTTTCAGGGACTTCAATCACCAATTACTAATTTTGCCGATACCCTCACTACAAAAAGTAACAAGTTTACTTGTGTGCGCCATCGGCCAATCTCCCACGTAGTCATTCAAAAGTAGCTTCACTCCCAGCAAGACTTGAGGAGCAGCTTGGCAGTTGGCGGCTGGGAGGGCAGTCACGGCGTGAGTGCGCTGTCGGGTGTGTGTGTGTGTGTGTGTGTATGTGCAAAGGGAACATAAGCAATGAAGATTTAAATTCCTGTCTACAGACTTTACTCATTTTCTTGGAGAGTTCTATTTCCATTTGATTAAATTTAGAAGACTAATTCTGCGATAGGCACTTGAAGTATCTCTCTAAAACTTAAAAAAAAAAACCGCTGTAGGCAGGAACAGCATTCTTTCCTGGCACAGATGCTGAGGGGGGACCACTGGTATCTTTGCACAGGAGAGACGACTCTGCTCAGGTCCGTGGGGTCTCGGACTGCACGTGCTACACTCTGTGTACTGTGTTCGGCACCCACTCCCTGCGCGGTAATAAGTGGACGTCTTTGAAGGCCATAGGGAAGATTTCAGAATGGCCTGGTAAGCTAATATTTGTCTATGATTCACTGTAATGGTGCGTTAGACTCCAGCTTGGTGCGGAACCACAGGACAGGTGCTGGCTGACCACCGGGTACTCATCCGGCTGCCCGCACCTGTCCAGACCACCTCTCTTCCGCTCCGTGCACTAAGTCCGTCTCGTCTGCTCTCCCTCCCTGGGGGAGCTTCCCTGTTGTAACATCGCCCGGGTTCGTTCGTGTGGCGGTAACGGGTAACTCTCGGGAACAGCACCTTCCCTCACATATCTGGAGCGCGGGAAGCCCGAGCTCAGGGCTTCCGGTGCTGTGTAAGGCTCAGGCTCCGCTTCCTCAACGGTGCAGGAGCGTGTGACTTCCGAGTGGAGGAACTCGGGTCTTCGCAGGGCAGAAAAGCAAAGTGGCGCTGTCTGTCTGAGGTGTCTCGAGGTGGAAACCAGACTGGGAGCGCGAGGCGCAGTCACCACTCAGACTCCAGGGAGGTCCCAGGGATGCTTCTGATTTTATTGAGCTGAGTAAACGCTTCCTATGGAGTGTGGATGGGGAAGGAGTGGTGCATGAGCAAGGGGCAGTGTCATCCACTTGGCCTTTGGTGATTGGCTATGGCATAGGTGTCTATTTATAGGCTGTAACTATGGAAGAGGATAGAAGCTGAGTCAATCAGGAGGCTATGGATTGCTCCCATGGGGTGGCGGGCAAGGCCTCAACACACAGAGGTGAGTGTGCTCTAACCTCCAAGGGCTCAGGCTGGACGGGAGAATGCCTCTACACCTGTCTGGCTATGAGATGTATGTCTGATGTACTTGTCCTAACCACGCTTGAACTTCTCCAACAAGTGGCACAAGCCCACTCCTGCGAAAGAAGCCATCATGACTGAACACCTCCCACCAGCCACACCTTCTCAGGTGGTTGCAGAGCAAGGAGTTTCCTGTTCAGGAATTTCAAGGGGTCCCTCTGGACTGTAGCAGCTCTTCAATATGTGGTTCCTCACAGCCGGTTGCCAGCCTGAGAATGCTTGTCAGCACGCGTGTGCATGCCTCTTTGCATAATCTACCCCACAGCTCCACTTCCAGCCCACCCAGAGCCCATGTACCGGGTCCCTCTTGGTCACCAGACTGTGACCAGACTGGGAGAGGACAGCGTGGCCTGTTAGAGATGGACTGTGCAGGACTGCTGCCCGTCGGCCTTGGTGGCCTGGGGTGCACAAAACAATTGACAGTGATTTCAGCTCAAGCAGCTAGAAGCCCTCCAGGGGAGCAGTCTGAGGCCCAGCGGTGCACAGGGAGGGAGGAAAAGGAAGGAGAGTGGGCGGCCACGTGCATGGTATCAGTGATGACGTGGAAGGATCATTAGACACAGAGCAGGAGAGAGGACAAGTAGACTCATCCCCAGCGGACCTGTTCCATGTGTGGGAGTCTCCTGACCTGTGGAGATTCACTTTCCACACTGAGAGGAAGGCAGCTCAGTCTGGGGAAACCCCATCCTCCAGCAGCCAGGGTGGCCGGGGCACCGGACACAGTAGCCTTCGTCATCCACACAAGGAACCCTGGACCTGTGCGCTGACCATAGACATGGCCACTGCTTGTTGAAATAAGTTTTCACAGGACCAGGACTCTCTGACCAAAGACAGAACAAAATCACCTGCTACAGCCAGGTCAGGGAATTACACCTGAAATGAGAAAAAGCAGAGCGCGGACACCCACGGAGGAAGGACAGCATAGGAATGCCTCAACACGGAACTGCAAATCCTCTCGAAACAAACAAAAATACTTATCAAAGAAACAGAAGTTATAAAAGGAGCAAATGAAGATCATGAAATGTAAAACCAACAAAATGTATCAACTTGTGAAATATCTAATTTGACTTGCAGCCAGCCATGATGAAATCACACACCAGACTCTCATAAAATTATTAGAACATGTAACTGACATATTTAGTTGAAGATGTATCTGCAAAGAGCTTTTATGATCTAGTTTTATGCTCCTAGTGTTCATCTTATGAAAATAGTTCAAAGGAAGCTGTTTGTTGCTATGGAAAATGTTACTGTCTAATCCACAGTTCAAAAGTGCAGATAACAAGAGAGAAATTGGGTAAAATGGAAGCCTTCATTCCTCAAGTTGGAGTCCCGTTCTATCCTCCTCCTCCCTCCTTCCCTGCCTTCCCTCTGCGCTGAGGACAGAACCCAGGGACTCCAGCACTGTTCCGCACCCCTGGTCCTTCAGGCGCCTCTCAAGAAGCAGTAACATCCATCTAGACTCAGTTCTTCCCAGACTCGATGCCCAATAGAATGGGACATTTGATAATTTGCTGGTTACCAATTCATCAGAAAAAGCAAGCAGACTGTTTTCATGAACTACACGGTCCATTACGTACATTTCTGGAGTTTTACTACTAACAAGGCTCCCGACCCAGCACACCCTGGCTTGCTGCTGAGCCGGACAAGGAGGCTGGCATGGGGTGCTGTCCCAGTGGGTTGATCCGTGACCCACAGCACCTCCTGAGATGTGGACCTGCAGCCCGAGGCCCAACTATGGGAACAACCTATGAACTCACAAAGGAAGTCACTGCTGGGTGCTCTTCTGTGGCCTGTTGCCTATGTTTATGGGTTAATGAATCACACAGGAACTTCTCTCAAAACGAAGTGTCTCATCAGTTTGAAAGGCCTTCGAAAGCAATAGCGTTCTCCCATGTACGATGCTTGACACGCAGTGTTTCTAAGTATTTCAGCAACGGCATCACTGAAACTCCGTGACGGATATTTTGCAGCCTTGTTAATATCAAAGACACTGCGTTCACTCTCACATCACTCTAATTTGCAACAGGTTTTGTTTCAATTTCCAAGTACGCATAAAATGGCTGTTTTTTCAGACTAAGACTTTCATCAAATAGCACCCACCTTTCCACCTTAATTTTGATACTAACAAGTTCTTGTGGACACCACCGGCACATGCCCCCACATGCACCGTGTAAGTGTGGGGTTCTGTCTCCTCTCCAGGGTGCAGTGAGCTCGCTGAGAAACTGACTTGTAAACAGCAGCTCAAGGTGCGTCGGCAACAACCAAGAATCAGTTCAGGGAGATGTGCTCCCCGTCCTTCATACACTGAAACCAAGTGTGATTTACAGGAAAAAATAGACCATAAAATATAATTTTGTTTTAATCTACTCACTGTAGAAAACAGCTATTACCAACTTGTGAAATTAGCCCATATGTGCTACGTTAAGAAAGAATATCAACACTACTCTCTGCAGAATGTTTCTAGATTTTGACTTTTCCAATAATTTTGATGGAAACATGCAAAGCTGCGAGGAGTGTACATTTTTGGGTGCCCTTACAATATTAAATGTTGTTATTTAACTACCAAAATATTTGTACAGTAAAGAGACACATTAAAATTCAGATTACACTGTGATTGGCACATACTTCAGAATACTTTAGGAGTTAAATATGGGATTATTTACTGATAGGAAGCTGGTCATGTGAGAAGGTTTGGGAAGTCCCTTTACCTGGCCGTACTTGGCCGCCAGGTGGAGAGGTGTCCAGTACTGGTCGTCGGCGACGTCCAGGTCCCCGCCATGTTGCAGGATGAGCAGCGCCACCTCCGTGTAGCCGCCGGCACTTGCCATGTGCAGCTGAAACCCAGAGACAGGTGCTGTGAGCTTTTCTAGCAGCTGTTACAGTGAGGACGGCAAAGTGCTCTCAGTGGATCAGAGAGAGATGCGATAAAACACTGGATCTGAGCTAGCATAAAATTAAAAAATACATACTAGTCTGGTTTGTATTAGCATTCCTTAAAAAGAAGTATTAGGAATTATTAAGACATACTAGTCATTATTTTCCCTTTGGCTTTGAGCGTCTGTGATTCTTACCCCGCTCCTTGTACACAAAACTTGGTGTTTTAACCAAGTGTCACACAGATCTTCCCATAGTTTGCTATCTTCAGAATTCATTTTCTTCATGTTCTGGCAAACAGTACTAAGAATGATATATAGAGGAGTATTTAGAAAAATGATTTTCTCTACTTTTAGTCCTAGGGGACTACTAGTCCACTCACTGCTAAATTTGTTCTTCTGAACTGAAGTAATCAGTACGCTCAGCAGGGCAGGCTGCACTCTACATGGAACATCTGGCTTTCGGAGGACTTTACATTTCAGTATAAAATGGAATTTGAAAAAAACTGAGTCAAGCTGGGTCCGTGAGCTCTCATGTTTGCAGACTGTAGCAATGATGCCAAGGGCAGCTCCTGAAGGAGCGGATGTTCTGTCCACTCTACAGAACCGGGTCCCACTTCTTGGAAACAGCCAAATCTAGCCTGATGCCTGGCTGAAAGGCAAAAGATTAGAGGGAAAACAGTCCTGGCCAGAGAAGCCACTGCACGCACAGGCTGTCAGGGGTGTCTCCAGGCTGGCAAGTGTCATTCCACGCTCTTTGAAAAAGTGAGGAAGAGGTGAGGGAGACAAAAGGGGGTGAAGGGGTGAGGAAAACAAAACGATCACGTCGTCAAGCGCTCCAGTACCCATCCCCCCGCGATGAATATACTTACTATGTACCACAAAAGTAGATGAATAAACAAGTTGAGAAAAGAAAAATCCTCTAAACAACAATAAACCCTGCATGGAATACGCTCCCTTTGTTATACAAGAAGAGCACTTTGAAATGCCAGCATCACAGACAGCAAGCAGGAGCTGAATGCCTTCGCCTTGACCTTCCTGTCACTGCATCTGCCCCACGGGGCGCTTTGGTGCTTCCTGACAGGATCAATTGTTAGAAAATGTACTACACTTGGCGGGCTCTTCTCTAAAGCTACAAGCTTTACATTTCTTTCCTCAAATACATGACACACCTATTTTAAAAGCATCACCCTTGCACAGTGGTTACAAAAATAGAAATGATGATATTTTAAAATGCCAGTTCTCAGGTGAGCCTGTGCTCTGGACAGGCTTAGCCAAGGCCAACTCTGGCGCTCACAGAGTCCTGAGGGCCCTGCCTGGTTCAGCAGTGAGAGACCTCCTGCCCTGTCACGTGCCTGCTCAGCAGAAGTTCAGGGGTATTTTTCTAACTTCTATACCTGAAGTGCTACGTATTTATTGTTCAGAGTTTATAAGATGCATAAGGTGGACAAAGACTAAAACTATAGACACTGGTGCTTTCTTGATCCTTCCTGTCCATATCCTGCTCACTAGTTTGCACTTGACTATTCCAGTCATTTTATGAAATGAGGATCATTGTACACATACTAAAGCAAAGCTTGGGCAGGCGGACCCTGCAGCATGGCATAATCGCTACCCAGGTGAGGCACAGGAGGGAGGTAGAGGGCCACAGGAGCCAAAAGGGGAAGCCAGCATCAGCCCCAGGCTGGAGGAAGGGACCGGGGGTGAGGGGGGTGCAACTGTCTGGCCTCAGCACCATGGAAGCTTCCTTCTCACCCTGGTATTTCAGCAAAGCATAGAACACGGTCGTGCACGTGCATCAAAATTAGCACAGTTCCTCGTCATGGGGCATTCCTATTTTTTAAAAAAATTTTTGATAACATAAAATCATTTCCTTATGGTAGTCCTCCTCCATGAGTTGTCTAGTCACTGGTTAAGGAAGGAGGAGTGTATTTTGGCCCCCGTTCAGCCCACAGTTGGCTGGCTCTGGGCAGGGCGGTGCGCGGCTTGTGTATGGATGTCCTCCCCCCAAAGACTCTCGCGATCTTTTCCAGAGGTGGCTGATTGAGAGAGAGATTCCTGGTGTAATGCGAGACTCCAGAGCAACAGGGTCAAGGGTGCGAGTGCTGCCCTTCCCGAGTAGTATGGTAAGATAAAGGGGCAGAAGGGCACGGTTGAGTTCCCTTGCTGTTTGCTTTTGCTGTCCTCAACCGCCATGAACTGGTGCCCCTCAGCCATGGGGCATCCTGCCTTGGACCCACCAGATTATGGACTACAAACTCTGAGCTAAGTAAACATTTTCTCTTTTAACATTGCATGTTGGGTATTTTGTTTCAGTGATGAGAAAAAATAACTAAAATAGAGACAGAGTGGAATAAAAGGGACTCAAGCAGGCCAGGAAGGAGAGGGGGAAGGGAGGAACTGGGAGGGCGATAGACACTTCCGGGTCACATCGCAGCAATTTCCTGTCCAGATCAGACCCCCGTCTCCTGACACCTTCAGCTCCTCACGTCCACCGTGTGATCAACCACCTGCCCAAAGCCTTACCGGTAAACTCACGGCTCTTTGGAGACACTGACATATACTGCAGCCTCACCCCTAATTATTTCCCTCTGCTACCTTCTTAGAAATGGAACTGCAGTCCTAAAAATCCTTTTTTATGTGTGTGAGGTACCACTCCCACTGAGACAGAGGTTTACAATGACTTACATCCCTCTGTTGTGTACAAGGCAACCTTTTTCAGCGACCATTAGATCTTCTAACCTCACTATTATTTATTCCTTACATGACTGTACATAAATTTACATGCATTTAATTCCTAATAATGGTCTCTTTTTATACATTATTGGGTGGCTATATTTTTTTCTTTTGTGACTTTTATTTAATTATTTAATCTTCTACTGAGTGATGGTCATCATTTTTATTAATTTTTTATGAACTCTGCATAATTTAAAGATATTAAACTTTTGAAAAACTGTTTGCAGATATCATTCCTGCTTTATTATTGCCCTCTTAATTTCACTCCCTGTTTGATACAAAACACTCATTTTAACTTTTGCTATGGCAAGTGAAATCAATATTCTTTCTGTGTTTTCTTCTCTAAGATTGATTTTGATGTTAGAAGGCCCTTTATAGCCAGGCTTGCTGGCTATATAATTATGTATAATATATAATTTGTTGAGTAAGCCTTGTTTTTAAGTCACTCTTGCATTTTATTTATGTTTTATAAAAAAAGAAAAATCTAGGTGCAGAATTTAAAATATCTCCCCACTGAATTTTCTCCCTTAAGGAAGGTCTGGGGGTCTGGTATTGTGTATGGGCAGATCATCTGACACACAAAGATTTTCATGAAAACTGTCAGGGTTCAATGAATGTCATCTTGTGCAGCATTTTCTGGGTATTTAGGTACTTTCTGGGTTTGGTCCAGATCTCTGGCTCATAATTCCAGTCACTTCCCATCTATAACGTGAGCACAGGACTTTCACTGTGGTGCTGAGTGAGGCAGGAAGTGACACACAGTCACGCCGAATCTCAAAATGAGACCACGCTTACCAATTTGAAGGTAGGTGTTCAAACACTGCCTGGAAGACTCTGGAGTGCTGCCCTCAGCCTGGGTCAGGTGAGAGAGAAAATGTTGGGTGACATTCGTAGGACTCTGTGGGTGAGCCAGGAGCTCCCTTTGCTCCTTTGATGTGCTGCATGGTGGTATAGGTGAGGATGGGAGCTCCTCTCTCTAAGGACCGCTGAGGTCCTGGACAGCAGGAGAGGATGCAGTGGACAGGCTTTGTTTTTTTCCAGAAAAATTAAAGAACAAAAGTGGGCAGCCTTGGTTCTTGGTCACTTTTCTCACTGCTAGGGGAATATATTACCTGATAACCACAGTTTAAAGGAGGGAGGTTTATTTTGGATCACCTTTCAGAAGTCTCAGCCCTTGTGTGGTGGACGGGTCTGGCGGAGGAGACCTATTCACCTCATGGTGAACAGGAAGCAGAGAGGGAAGGTAAGGAACAGGGAGGGAAATGGACTCCTCCAGGTAACAACCCCTGTGATCTGTCTCTCCACTTCCTACAGTAGGGCCCCACAATCCAGCCATCATTCGGAAGACAAGACTGATGAGCGTGTGAGGTTTTGAGGGACATCTAGATATAAACCACATCATTAGCTTCCAGTACAACCAAACAGGTGGCTGTACATGGCGGGCAGTCTTCTGTGCCCTGGGGCTCATAGCAGGAGGAGGCACAGAGCTTCCTCTGGCACAGCCATGCCCCTCCTGATTCCATCTCATGAGGTGCTGACGGCAGAAGACAGAGCACACAGGGCCTGGCGGGGGGGCCTCACCTGCCTGAGAACTAAGCAGGTAGAAGGACCCTATGGAAGTTGTGTCCACCGGGTGTGGTGTGGGTACAGGGTGGTGGTAACTAAAGAACTTCCGAGTCCTCACAGAAGAAAGATCTGCAAAGTGCTGTCCAGAAAACACCTCAGGAGGTTACTAAACCCATTCTGTCTGGAGAACTAAGTTGCAGGTTCGCGCGTCCCCTTCCAGAAAGGGAATACTCAGCTCACAGCAGTAAGAAAAATAAAAGGATTTACTAGGCGGAAGTGCATTTATTTATTAATTTTCTCTTTTGCAGAACCGGGGACCAAACTTGGGCCCTTGTGCTTCCAAGGTAGGTGAAGTACAACTTGAGCTAAGTCCCCGGCCCAATTAGGCAGAAAGTTAAAGTGTACACTCAAAGAACTGAAGTTCAGGCCCCTGAGAGGGGTGTACTGTGATGTGGGGCCTGGTACATCTGTAGGGCTCAGCCTCTTCCAGGTGGGTGCTCTGGGCTGTGTGTCCTGCTATCTGTCTGGTCACCCACCTGGCGAGTGTGTCCCAGTGCAGTCGTACACCTGTGTGTGAAGTTGAAACCTGCTGCCCACCTACCAGCTGCATCCTCGAGGGTGGGGTCAGGGGAGGAAATGTCATTTATGGCCACTAGCTCAGGCTCAGAGCCCACATTGCAGGTGCACTGAGTTTGTGAGACCCTTAGCAATTTTTTAATTTTTTGAGTGATTTCCTGGAGAAGAAAATGGCTCAAGTATATTTAGTGTCCTTGTGTAGTTTCTCTTAAAAGTATAATTTTAAAATTTGACTTTCGTTTTCATCTTTCTTCTCTTCATTTTTCCTATCCTGCCTCTGCTCTACCTTACATAAGGACAAGTAGAACCCAGGACCCACTGCCTTTGCCCTCACCCCTCTGCTCACCCTCTCCCTCCTGCTCCTCCTGTCAGCTGCAGCATGATGAGGTCACAGAACTCGAGAGAGGACCCGTGACAGGAGGGACTCTCTAGCACTCCATAAGCCAGGCTTCAGTCAAGACCAAGCTAAACTCAGAGCTCCTGACACCGGGCCACAGTCTCCCAAGGATGCACATGTGGAATGCGGGAGCTTGGCAAGCTCCGATAGAAAAATGAGTCCTTTCGGGGCCCAGAGAGTTAGCTCAGTGGTTCCAGCACCTGTCTTGCAAGTGCAAGGACCCGGGTTCAATCCCCTGGTAATCACATAACAATACTGGGCTTGGAGACTCACCCCAGCAGCAATCAGCACCACATTCCACAGTGCCGGGCGTGGTGGCTCACACCTGTAATCCCAGCACTCGGGAGGCAGAGGCAGGAGGACTGCTGTGATGTGAATTTCAGGCTGAGCTCAGGGCCAGCCTGAACCACAAAGCAAGACCCTGTCTCAAAAAACCTAAAAAAAAACCTAAGAAAAAAGAAAAATGAGACCTTTCATTTCTTTTCTAGTCACTAGCTGGAATTTAAACAGATTCTTTCCTGATGAGCACAGGCAGCAAACCATAACAGAAACAAACTCAAGGTGACCTCCTATTACATTAATATGAATAGCACTGTTGGAGCTATAGGACCACTCTTTACTCTCTGAGCCCGGGCAATACCACAAGTGAACTCCCCAACCTTGGTCCAAAGACCTAATAGGAAGGAAGAAGTAAGAAAATATTCCATAAACCTGTACCTCTTGCCAGGGCTTCTGGCAGGACCTATAGTCCCCTTATTCACTTGGAGATCACTGAAGGTTCATGAACATGGACTATACCTCATCCAATTAGAAGAGGGAATTATGGGATAGGACATGTGCAATAGACACAGCTGCCTTGACTCAGCACTCGTCAGTCAGGGCATTAGTCATGCCCTGGAAAACCCAAATAGGAGCCAATTGAGACCAGCACAACATTTTAAATTCTTAATCCCAGTGCGCCTAGCACTTTGCTGTTTTCCTTTCTGCCTACATGAGTTCACTCACTCTGTAATTTAAACTTTGCCGTTTCTTCCTTACCTTTGTGGGCCATATGTAATTCCTTATTCATCAAACAGAAGAACCTACAAATCTGTCCAGGACCATGTCACCTACAGGAATATTATGGCTATAGAACATATCCCAAAATATCATTTGGATCCAGTGCTGCCTTAAAATCACAGTAATTATCAGATCCATTGCTTGACACAGTAACAGCATAGAAGCACTGTGGACTGCAGGTTTGATTTTAATTTCACCATGGCTATGTTCACCACAGTGGGTTCACTGTGTAATTCTGAGCATCCTTTCCATGGCCCTGTCCTGAGAGGGCCGCTGTGGGCCACCCCAGCTGGTCGAAAGCCAATGGGGATCGAAAGGATGACTCTGGCTTCAGCTGGAATTCCCAGTATTTATTGGAGCAGACACCCCAACCTCTAAATTGAGACTGTGTTTTGTGACAGTGATCATGAAGTTACAATACCATAAAATTGACAGCACTGGCAAAGTACACCCAGAAATAAGGAATGAACCTCCAGTGCTGAAATAAAAAAGAGGCAGCAATAAAGTGCTTAATACTTGCATCTCCTGAGCCTCTTTTTCCTAATAAGCTCAGTGAATAGTTGTCAGCAGCCCCATGTGACACTTCACATCTGTAATCAGCAGGAAGAGTCAGTGTCTCAGGACTGTACGTACAGTACAGTGATGCTTCTCCAAGACAAAAGAATCATTTCCAAGTTACTAACGTCACATGGCATTTTGACATTTGCTGCCTTTGTGGAGGCTTTTGTTTATATTTGAAAAGAATAAAGGCATAAGATAAAAGATCTCTTCAAAAAGATTTCTATTATATTGGGTTATTTAGTTGGATATTCCAATAAAGGAGGGAAAAACAACATGGAAGCCACTTTGCCATAAGCCGATTCCCTGGACGCTTCTGTTGGTGGTCTCACTGTTTGACACAACAATTTAACAGCACAAGAAGTTACTCCTACTTTTGAACCCCAGCGACATTGCAACCCAGAAGCTGGAAATCAAATGGCAAACAAAAGTACAGCATTTTCTTATCTTTATTCTTAAAAATAGACTGGAAGTATGATACGGCTATTGCCTAAAATTGCAGAAAATGTCACCAATTATGCTCATTAACATAAGTAGACACAATTTAGAGGTAAGAATCAGGTGCAATTGCTACTTGATAAATGCTGGGATCTTTGAGAGACTATTCCTAGCCAGGTTCATTGTCACTGTCCTGCTAAAAGCTCAAAGACGATCACCCCAAGAGTTAGTTATCATGGAACAAACATTTGCAACTTTTGCACTTTCCATTCAGTAAAGAAATAAAGCTCAGAAGAAACATCAAAACTGAAGATCATTGAAAATGATAGAAATTTACTGCTCTGTCTTGGTTCTTCCAGTAGCTTCTCCACTGAGGTCTACAAGAATATTAGCAGATATTGATGCATGTCAGTTATTTACACTTAGCCTTGAGTTTTTCAAGTATAGAAAGTAGCTATATTTTCTAGCACACAGAGCAAAGACTCCACTGTGGTTATATGACATGTCAGGCATTCATTTATCACATGCAATAAGTAGAGTTATTAATTAGCTGACACCGATCTGCTTTCAAAGCTACCAACCCACTGAGGCTTTCTTCCAAGACAAAGGAATCCCTTCTGAGTTACTAAGTCCAAATTCAACTTACAATCACGATTTGCCCTGTCACTGAGCAGTGTGTGAAGCCATCCATCCGTTCTGCACACAACCCATCACAGTCACTCTCTCGGCTTCCTCCATGCCTTAGCATGTGCTTCTCCTCCTCTCTGTCCTGCGTCACCTCTTCTCCTTCACCCCTTGGCTTACTAGATGTCCTCCTTAGCCACTCTGGTAGCTTCCTCCAGGATCAAGATGTCAGTATGCTGTGTATACTTCTGTCCCCCAGACTCTTCTCCAATCCAGGTCTTCCCAAAGTCCAGACTCCTATATCCAACCACACATTCACCAGCACCTTTAAAGTGGCTAAGTAACACTTGGACTTGAACTTTCCAAAATGAATCTGGTTGTTCATGCCTTGCACCTGTTTGCTTGTCAGCCTGTGCTACCTCCTCTGAGGTCAATTCCATCACACTAGCAGGATAAGTTGAAAGTAGTAGGAACCACTCGGAAGTCTTC
Organism: Petromus typicus; assembly: GCA_004026965.1. NCBI lineage: Eukaryota > Metazoa > Chordata > Mammalia > Rodentia > Petromuridae > Petromus > Petromus typicus. The sequence goes on from PVIR01015877.1 coordinate 35,316, forward strand.
TCTTTATCTCACACCCACCAGGAAGCTTCCTTGAATATTTTCATAAAGTACCCTGAATTGTGCTGTCCCCCTCCAGCCCCCAACTCCACCGTCTGATCTACATCAGGACTCCTGAGATGCAACGGTGAAGCTATTGACAGAATGACTGGCTAGGAAGCCATGGGCGGATTAGTTAGGCACCTCCTGAGTGTCTCTGCGGACCATGGATTATGACCATGGGGCTGTGTCTGGTTCCTGGCTCCTTCCTCTGGCCCTGTTTCCCTCTCTGCTTCCTGGTCGCCATGAGCTGAGCAACTCTGTTCCACCAGGCCCTTCTGCCTGATGCTCCTACTTCAGAGTCAGCAGATCACAGGCTGGATCTCTGAAAATATGACCCAGATTAAATCTCCACTCCTTCAAGCTGTAGGTGCTGACCATCCGTCCCAGGATTAGGAAAGCTGGTTGCAATACTCGGCTGCTGGAAAAACTACCTCTTTGACCTCCCAGCTTCCTGCTTCCCTTTGTGTCATCCATTCTGTACACAGCAGCCGGTGAGCGGCCCTTTTCCTGCCTCAGCACCTCTGCTGTCCTTGTACCTCACTGAGAGGAATGACCACAGTCCTCAGAGGCCCGCAGGAAGCGTGAAGTCTGGTCCTGGGTCCTTCTCCCTCCTCTGGGCCGTCTACACCCACTTGTGCCTCAGGGCCTGTGACTGGATTACTCTTGAAACTAACAGGGATTTGCTAGAATTTCTGAACTGAATTACTTTGTTCAGTATGTTTTGCTTAACACTTAAAATGAAAGTTCCACTGCAGAACTTACACTGACAAAATGATGCACAAAAACTATTTTAAATGTCTAGAAAAAAACATACATAGAAGAGAAGGCTGGAAATATATGAACTAATACACATGAATTCTGTCTGGGTGGTGAACTTTTCAAAGATTTTATATTTTCTAAAATTCCTATAATCAGTATGCACTGGTTTGATAATCAGAAACATCCCATGCTGTTTACCTGCGAATTATAGTCAGCTCTGCATTTGGAGTCAACTGAGACAACCGTTGGGCTAAGAGCATGAACTCACCAGAGTGACACCTTCCTCGTTTTTCTCATTAACATTTCCTCCCGCCGACAGGAAGCTCTTGACATCGGCTAACATGCTCATGGGTCGCTGCAGCTTCAACTGGCGCAGTGAGGCCAGGTCCACCCCTAGGGAAGAAAGAGACTTTCAGGACAAAAACAGAGATGCTTTTAGGAATGAGAACTACATACCAGGCATGCTTCCCCAGATCAGCTTAGCAGGCCCCTTTCCAGTTTGCACCCAAATGCTGAGATTGCTGGCTCTTCCTCTCACATACAGTCAACTTGTAGCTAGACTGTAGTCTCTATGGGAGGAAGAAATCATCGCTTGCTATTCCAGACCGGAATGGGGTGCATACATAGCAGGCTCCCCAGGAATATGCTGTAATACAAACTACCGAAAAATACTGCCTAGAGTATTTTAAATTACTTAGACTGAATTTTAAAAAGTTGAAAAGATATGATTTTTATTTTCTAAGATTTTTTTTGGTAGAAATAGTTTCTCCTGATGCAATGTACTACCCTAGAAATATTGTTAAAAAGTTGACTTTAGAAGAATACTAGCAAAAATCTGAGTAACACGGGTGTGTTAGTTAAAAACAGTATCTGATGCGCATTAATGACTTAGATCTGATGACGACACCACCCATGTGATGTTGGCACTGGAGGCAGCTCCAAGAGCGACACGAAGAACCCTCCATGCCAGCTGGGAGATCTGCCCGCACATCGTGTGTGATTTCTAAGTAACTCTCAAGAGGATACTTCAACCTAAACTTTCACGGATGCCCATATTACTGAAGATAACTAACACTGACACGAAGCCTCCTCAGCCAGCCTTCTCAACCAGAGGTCGTGCTGTATGACAGAGAGCTCAGGTGTGGTTTTATTCTGTGCTCTCCCCTCACCAGCAGGCTCTTGACATGAAATTCATGACACCTTAAGTGACTCTGTTCACTTACACAGCTCTTGTGTCCCACTTATGTTCCTGGACAAAACAGATTTCACTGAAGAGAAATCATTCATCGTCTCTCAAGTGTAAATGAAAATGATGACACCAATAATGTGAATGATAATTAGAGTGGTAATGGTGGTGGCATGGAGATGACAATGATGAGGAGGCTGATGGAGAAGAGTTTGGACATGATGTGGAGAGGAGGATGGTGGTGGCTGTAATGGATATG
>PVIR01015878.1:0-36172 GCA_004026965.1 Petromus typicus
CATCATTCATTTCTTTACTCACCCCCGTGATAAATGTCCATTAAGCTCATATTATACTCGAGGCAATTGAAGGACCTGGTGAATGAGCAGCGAAACACAGTAATTAATTAACTAATTTTTCTAATAGAAATCAGCTTCCAGCATGAAGTCCTCTCCGCTTAGTTTGGAGCTTTCTCTCCAGATCTACTGATTATGTGAAAGAAACTAGTTCTGGAATTGCTCTCATCCAAGAAAATGGGGAAAAGAACAGTTTCTAGCACCAGGAGAGAACAGTGTCACCTAGGCAATTTGGTAACGACATGGTTCATAATATGGGCTCATTGAAAATTATAAATCAAGGGGCCGGGGATCTAGCTCAGTGGTTCTAGCGCCTGCCTGGCAAGTGCAAGGGGCCAGGTTGGATCCCTGGTAACCACATACAACAATGCTGGGCAGGGAGACTCACGCCCAGCAGCAATCAGAACCACATACTACAGTGCTGGGCTTGGTGGCTCATGCCTGCAATTCCAGCACTCAGAAGGCAGAGGCAGGAGGATTGCTGTGAGTTCAAGGCTGAGCTCAGGGCCAGCATGAACTACAAAAGTGAAACCACATCTCAAAAAAAAAAAAAATTAGAAACCAATATTTTGGGGGTAGAAGATGAATTAAATGACAGATCTGTAGGGCAGTGAGTATGTCAGAAGTAACATAGTAACGTCTCTGCTACATGCTGAGTGCCATAGTTTGGAAGGGGAATGTTTTGCAAAGTCTTGATGGCCTCGTAGGTGGGGCTTTGGGAAGGTGATGGAATCCTGACAGCAATATAGCTGTCCCTTGTTAGGTGGTGTGTAGAAGAGGGAGGTGCTCGGAGTGTGGCATCTCCCTCCCAGCCCCTTCCTTTGCTGTTTTTCCTGGCCCCCACTCTATGAACCCTTTCCTCCACCCAACATACCATTCCTGCCTTGAAACTAGCTGCCCATGACGTTTCTGAAACTCTGAATCAAAAAGAAACCTCTTGGGCCAGAGATTTAGCTCAGTGGTTCCGGCGCCTGTCTTGCAAGAGCAAGGACCTGGGTTCAATCCCCAGTTAACCACATACCTATACTGGGTGTGGAGACTCACACCCAGCAGCAACTAATACCACACACCACAGTGCCGGGCGTGGTGGCTCACGCCTGTCATCCCAGCACTCGGGAGGCAGAGGCAGGAGGATTGCTGTGATCTGAGTTGGAGGCTGAGCTCAGGGCCAGCCTGAACTACAAAGCGAGACCCTGTCTCAAAAAAAGAAACCAAAAAAAAAAAAAAAAAAAAAAACCTCTCTGCCTTTCAGCTGTGGGTGCTGAATATTCTGTCTCCCCAACAATGAAGGAAGTGAGGAATACACTTTTTTTGCTGTAGACCTAGAAAGGTCCAAAAAACTCACCTGCACTCAGAGTCTGGGCTATAGGATGACGGTTGAATTATGTGGTTTCTATGCTCATCAGTGATCCTATCCCCTCCTGAGTTCCGCATCGGAGTGGTGGCAGGTGGTTAAAGGGGCTTGGTTAAAGGTTGGGTCACAGGCAGTGTGACCCGGAAGGCTGTCCTTTTATCCTCCAGTTCATCTTTCTCTCTGTGCATCCTGACTGCACTGATGTGACCAGGTTTCGTCTGCTATTTCACTCTGTCATGCTATTTCTTCTTTGTATGAGTTCAGCTATGGACAGAAGAATAAACTCTTCTCCTTGACGTCAGGTATTTTGCCCTGGCAGAGAGGAAGATGACTAAGTAACCCACCAGGTAGAGATTCCACGTCTTGTTGCAATCCCAATGTGCCACTTAAAAAAAAAAAGTGGATAAAATGTGTGTGTGTGTGTGTGTGTGTGTGTGTGTGTATGTGAATGATTGATAGACTGATTGAAAGACAGCTACCTAGATACATACATTACTTTTCCATAACCAGGAACACGCTTCTTCCTATTGACACTTGAATTTATTTTCCTTTGTCAGGTGCTAACTTAATGGAAGTTCCACTGAGAATTATGTTCAGCTTTGAATTACCTGCCCCCAGACCTGTGGGGAAATGTGCGCCCACCCCTGCCCGCCCCGACTGGCTCACGGCAGGTTTGCGGTGTCCATAAACGTTGTTGACTTGCTTGAGACTTTTATTAGAGAGCCTCGAAGCAATTGCCTCTCTATTTGAAACTGAGAAAATGAATTTTGCATCGATTAGACCACAGGCCTTTCGTAGGTGTCTTTAATAACTGGCCTCGCCTCTGCGCATGAGCGCGGTGTCGGAGAGACAAAGTCAAAAGACAAATAAAATATACAAGACAAACACAAACCACAGAAAAATGAATGCTTTGATTTCTTTCTAATTCTTGAATCTGGCCTCTTTGTTCCTTTTCTCATTGCTTCTTTCTTATTAATAGTAGATAAAATCCCTCTGCATAACAAGTCATTTTTTTTTCTCTTCCTGGACAGCAACACTAAAGTTCAGGGATTTTCTTCATATTCTGCCTTCTCATATCATTTAGAAAAAGCTCTTCAATCTTCAGCGTGGAAACCAAACCAGGCAAACGCTCAGAAGTGATTAACACAGCCAGCTGCACAACCTCATTTCAGTCCTGTCTCCATCAACCCAGAGACTCAGTAGAAGCTGGAAAATGTAAATTTTTCTAATGTCTTAAAATCAGAGTGGAAAGAAGCCAAAATCTCTTTTTAGTGAATTGGGTTTTTTAATATACCAATTTGAAGATGTCCCGAGATGGGAAAAGATGACACAGAGCTCAGGGGGTAAAAGTGCTGATGAATCCTTATAAGAAAGAGTAGTTATTTTTTAATTCAAATCTTTATTGGTGTATTATATATACACATCACGATCACATTCAACATGGAGAGCTCTTAGTTACACGAGCGGACCACAGGTTTTCATCTCTGAGGGGTTAGACCCCTCCCGCCTGAGGCACCGTGACTTTCTGTCTCTCGGTCAAAATAATTGAGCCCACATGAGACTGCGTTTCTCCGACACTGTCTTTAAAAATCTACTCGGGTCCCGATTTCTGCTGGAGTATGTACGGGCCTGGCCCTGCTGGGTAGACCACATTAAGAGGATACAAGGCGTCTCATGCTTTTTTCCACCCAAGAGAACCTAAAAACAGGGTTTGGGAAGCATTCTCAAACCAGAATTCAGCAACTTCATCCCCTCAGAAAAGAACGAGGATTACAGTGAGTAAAAGCGTCCGGCATTAGTAAAGGCCCTCACATTTTACGGCTGAAATTTGCTGGAGTGTTGTAGCAGATGGATTGACAAAGTCCCCCACCAATCAGAGAGCATGTTTTTCAGGGGCTGTGTACAGCATTTGCAGTTCAGAACCATTGCGACACAAGGTACATCTCCCAGCCAACATCCGTGGGAGGCTGTTGGGATCAGAAGGACGAGAATTCAGAGTTGCAGTAACTTCAAAACAAAAAAGTGTTTGGCTAGGACCGTAACCTCTTTTTGGGTGGGTGGTAAAGGGGTAGGAGGAACTTTTGGAATAACTCCAAAGTATGCAAAATAACGAAGAAATGCAATTTGGAAATGTCCTTCAAGGGTCGTTAGTAATTATGGATTTGTGTGAGTGTATTGGATGAGTGAAGAGGGTTAGTGTTACATATCTAGTATTAGTTACCACCACCTCTGCATTCGGAGTCCAAAAAAAAATTTTTTAAAAATTAAGATACAAGTAAAACTTGCAAGAAAGAACCCTGAATTTTACTACAGCAAAAACACAGAGAGGCACTAATTTCTCCAAGTCTTGTTATATATGTATTTGATAGATCACAGCTGTAAATAAAAAATAAAAATAAAAATGCAAGTATAACAGCTTGGTGTAAGGACTCCTGCGTGTCTGATTAGATGGCAGATGTCCCCAAACATTAGCAAGTTTCAAAGTGAGGTCTCACTGTCATCCTGTGACATATGTCCACAGTAATCAGCATTCTTTTTGAGGATTTCAGTCCTCCCCATGTGTCGATCAGAGATGTATCTCTAGAACCCAGGAAAAAGGCAAACAACCCGGCATATCTATAGTGTGGACTCAACACTGACCATGATAATTAGTGACCTGGGGATACGATCATAAACATAACCATTACGATCATAACCATTATACTAACGACCATACGATTATAAAAAATTGCCATTATGATTGTACAGGGAGTCACAGTCAATATGCATACTTAAAGCAATGCATATATGTCAATGAATGGCCTCCCTTGGCTCAGAAGTTCTCAACATTGGCAGCTTCGACAACGGTCTCATCTTATTGTACACGAGGCATTTCAAACTCTGCATATATGACTTCCGTCTTACCACAGAGGTTATCCCAAATGACAGTAAGAACGCATGGAGAATTCAAGCACTGTTAAAAAAATTTTTAAATTCAAATCATTATTGGCACATTATGAACACACATCATCATCCCATTCGACATTGAGAGTTTGTACCAAAATATGACATGACTTGATTTTCATTTTTTCCCTTTCTCCCTTGCCCTGCAACCCCCAACCCCTACACACATAAGCTTTGTTTTCTTTTTTAAATGACTATCATATTCTTTTTCCCCTCATTATTTACCCCTACACCCTATTTCCTTTTAAATATTTTCTATTTCACAATATCAACTATATATACTAGAACTCATTTACATATCTTCCTTTTCTCATACCACAGAAAAAAATACAATATTTACACATCTGTCACCTGTTTATTTTACTCATCAGCATGTCCTGAAGGTACATCCATGGGAGTATGAATGACTCAATCTTATCATTTTTAATGGCATAGTAATACTCCATTCTATGACAGAACCACATTTGCTTTATCCAGTCTCCAGTTGATGGACATTTGGCTTGTTTCCAACATTTAGCAATCACACACTGAGCTGCTATAAACATGGGTACTTCAGTCACTTTTCTAAGCACCTCATGCATAGAAATCCTAAGTGTGATTTTCAAAGCCATTTCTGTTGTCAGTGAATGATGTAGTGATACAGTCTTGCCTGTGAGTAAGTCTTGTATAGGCCATAAACGCAGGATGCCGTCTTGTGTCTGCTTTTTAATTGTTTCTAAGCATGCTTATAGATGATGCCAGAATAGCAAGGTCAAAAAATATTAATCTCCCAGATCCATGCCTGTCAGATGTATTTATTTAGCGTCTGGGAAATAATTACCACATGGAACGGCTACGAGTTGATGAAGGACTGTGCTTCTCTGTGCTGTAACTACTATGACGGCCACTATGGGACTGAGCTGCAACTCTCCCACTGCCAGTTTGATCCTCAATTTTTATTTATTTATTTATTTATTTATTTATTTTTATTTTTTTTTTTGAGACAGGGTCTCGCTTTGTAGTTCAGGCTGGCCCTGAGCTCAGCTGCTCAACCTCCAGCTCACATCACAGCAATCCTCCTCCCTCTGCCTCCCGAGTGCTGGGATGACAGGCGTGAGCCACCACGCCCGGCACTGTGGTATGTGGTACTGGTTGCTGCTGGGTGTGAGTCTCCACGCCAAGTATGGTGTGTGGTTGCCGGGGAATTGAACCCAGGTCCTTGCGCTTGCAAGACAGGCGCCGGAACCACTGAGCTAAATCCCCAGTCCCCGATCCTCAATTTTTAATTTAAAACACTGAGCTGTGTGAGAGCCTGGAATTAAAGAAAAAAGAAAAAGGCCTATTGTCCCAAAATGGCTCAACAAAGGAAAAAATATGTGAGAAGAATAAGAAGACAGGCTCATTAGTACGAGAAAGAGCTCTATCATTTCACTAAAATTAGGTTCCTGAGTTTAACTGTTTGACTCATATTTATTCCAATTAATTTCAATTATGAAAAACAAGTGTAAATGGATGTGTAGACATAAAGTTAGCAGGCAGCTTGCTTGACATCATTAGCCATGATATTCATGTCTAACTATTAGGATAGCTAGCAAACAGTGAATCCATCCCATCTCTAGCATCAGTTCTATGGGATGGAAGTCATGGTGTAGCAATCCTCAAATTAAATATGCCATTAAGGATTCTAATTAATTTTGACATGCACATGTGGATTTTCTTTTTTTGGTTAAGGAAATTAATAATGCATATGAATTATAGAAAGCAGCTAACATACTTTGTGCTTCTTCCATTTTCTCCCAGAGTACTGTATAAAAGCAAAGACAGGAAGATAGTTTTCAAGCAGATCTTCATTATGAATATTCAAGGTAGAAGACAGGAGAATCGGTGAGTTCCTAGCACCTTTATCTCAGAACTTGGAATCTATCATTAATTGTGCAAATGAAAGGATTTCGACAGTTGTGTTCACTCACGCCCTTTTCTGAGCATCCCAGGCGGGTTGACATTCCGGTCTCACCCACTCTGCAAACAATGAAACCAGGTGAACACAGGCTGGAGCCTCCGAAACCACAGGCCAAGATAAATATTCTCTCCTTATCAGCTGATGATCTCAGCCCTTGGTCATAGCAAGTGGAAGGAGACGAACAGATGAAGTGAGAATACCCTCTGTGTCATTAGCGATCCATGAGATTCCTTAGAAAAACTGTCACATAGGAGCAAGTTCTGGGAACAGGTGAATTTTTCCAGTTTCTGGAGACAGGGATTTAGCTTAGTGTTTCCAACAGGTGCCTGGCAAGGCCCTGAGTTTGATCTCTACTAACCCAGGTGCTTGTCTGGATTTTTTTGTTGTTTTTTTTTTTAATAGACTGAGAGGTTATTAGCCTTAGCCACATAGATTTTTTAAAATGATGGTATAAAATTCATAGCAGGTGAAACTTGAGCAACTTACTTCCCACGGGTGAGGCGGCCCCAAGGTTTTCCCAGTAGTTATTCACTGTCACGTTCCTTGAAGTTACACAGGGCAGTTACACTTAAAATGTAAAGATTATTAATTTGTTTCACTCTCTCATGAGGTCATGTATTTTTATCATTCCCTAGGGTACAATGGGAAATGCACATTCAGGTCTTGTGCTACACTATGGCGTCTGGGGACTGCATCCAGGCAAAGAATACACTCCACTGTTCTTTGGAGAGGTCCAGCACTCCAGTTACCACATTCCTGTGTAAAGAATGACTAACAGACAATCTTAGGATAATGCAGGTTTGGGTATCCGGTGGACGTTTTGTCCAAAATGAGCAAAGCAAACCTGTCTCTGTGGAAAACAACCGGTGGTATCAGCTGCCAAGGACAAAATTTGGAGTCTATAGAATTTTGCTACCTTCTATCATGAGCGTGATGGCCTCCAAGAATTAAACTGTGCCTTCATAGAATCAGTAGTCACCAGCAATAAACGTCAATAGTGATAAATTTCACCTCATATAATAAAAGGCATGAATCTCTGAAAGTCTCGTAAAATTCAGAGAGACAGTATTTTCCAAATCAAGCACAGATACAAGATACATGCTAAATGAGAATAAAACCGTGAATGTTTAGTGTTAGGCAGACAAAAAGTTTTTGGATGTGGAGTTACGGTGTACATCCAAAATGCTCCCCCAAAATGCTCATATAGCTGGAAGGTGATTGGATGGTGGACGTAAGACAGCTGATCTGCCGGTGCACCGGACCTTTCTACCAGGTCTTTCCTTTCTTGCCGCCAGCGTACTAGTGATTGAATCCTCTCAAAAATCTTGAGCCATAATAAAGCTCTTTTCATTTCAATGGTGGCCATTGGTTATTTTCTCTGATGATGAGAAAGTAACTAAGACGTATGGGTGCTGATTCAACGTTTTAAATAACAACTTAGACACTAGCATGCCTGCATTTTGGTACAGTGTGAAGGAGGAATAACTAAAATGACCAGATCAGCTCCCCTCCCCAACACAACCATCTTTCCTTTATACATTCCAACAGTTCACTGGAAATGTGAAATGCACCACCTGATATGGCAATTTGGCTCTCCGTTGTCCAAAAGATTTGCAAACAGCTAAACTAATATCACATTTATTTTTACCTTGAGAAATACAGATTTTTTTTCATGAACCTGTTTTTAAGGTGCACCTCTAATAGTCGTCCTTGGCACGGGTGTGGTAAGCAGCTGAGGATCAGGTTTAGAGGCCCGGACCAGGAAGGTGAGCGCGCAGAGTCACCACGGAGACTCTAAGGAGGTTTACTTGAACACTACCGTCTTTCTTGAGGACTACACGGACTTATATAGAGGACAGGAAGTGGGCGTGGCTATGAGCACAGGAAGTGGGCATGGCTTATATAGAGCACCGGAAGTGGGCGTGGCTATGAGCACAGGAAGTGGGTGTGGCTTATATAGAGCACAGGAAGTGGGCGTGGCTATGAGCACAAGGACTGGGCATGGCTATGAGCTCCTAGGGACAAGGAGGTTGTTGCTGATTGGTGGGTGAGCATATAGGGGCAATGGGGCAGTAGCTGATTGGTGGGGAACAAGTTTTTTAACTTTTTTGGATCTTCTTTTTCTTCACCGTCACGTTCCTTGAAGTTACACAGGGCAGTTACACTTAAAATGTAAAGATTATTAATTTGTTTCACTCTCTCATGAGGTCATGTATTTTTATCATTCCCTAGGGTACAATGGGAAATGCACATTCAGGTCTTGTGCTACACTATGGCGAACTTTTTAACTTTTATGGTTAGCTCTTGGCTTAGCGAATGAGTCAGGACTAGAGGAGGAATAGGAGGCCCCCAAGCGGCTATCGGCCAGTTTCTATGCATGGGAGTGAGCTGCTCGAGCCCCTTTGCGTGTCTCCTAGCTTAGGAGACATACACGTGGCATACTTGACCCAACCAGACTTGAACTTCTCCTTCAAACCTCAAATGCCATTAGTACTGTTACTTTTAAAGGAATTTACACATGTTTTTAAATACATCAGTTTCAGGTTCCAAGTTGGACAACGTCATTACACAGATACTGTCAGAATGACATTTCTGTGGCCTCTTTGATAATATTTAAGAGACTGTGTCCTCAGGCCAAACCATTTGAGAATCTTCATTCTAGAGACATTTTGATTTCTGCCTGTAAGCCTGCCTCATATTTTCCTTTAGTGAGTTTACTAGTAGTCAGGCAAGGTTATTGACTGCTAGGATATGCTTATTTATTTATTTTTCTTCAGACACAACTGACTTTAGACTTCATCTCATCCTCTTTCTATCCAACAAATCATTTTTCTCAAAATGCCAGCCTGTCCTTTATCACAGCTCTGCCTGCTCTGTAATCACCTCTCCCTAGTCTGGCTTCTTAGCACAGAGAAGTGTTTTGTTCTTCACTCTGCTGGGGTTGAACTTCTGCCTTTCTGTCTACGGACACAGTCAGTCACCAGTAACTCTGCTTACTTGGGAAGCGTCCTTCTTTAGTGTCCAGGCTGCCTTAGAGACTTGCTCCTCACTAATGAAAAATGACAACAAAAATCGTACAACCCATGCACCATTGCCTTTGGAATCTTGCTTGCTCAACTTGTCCCGTTGGAGGGGCCAGGGTGTCCTGCTGAGTTGCCTATGGGCTAAGGGTCTAGCGGAGCCTTCTTCAAACAGAGTATTCAGTGTTCAGCCCAGCGGCCACTTCTCCCTAGTCACCTTCTCGGATAAAACCCCAGGTCCGACTGTACCTCCATTGATCGCAGCTTTCTAGAATTCCAAGTGAGGCAAAAACAAAGTCAGGCCAAGTCTGGACACATAATATACACTGACTATAAAATAGTAATTCATACCAAAGCTCCTAAATTTGCAGTGCTTTGTTCTAGGACAAATGCAATGAGTGTCTTGCATTTGGATGGGGATTGATTCTTCTCTATACATCGCAGAGTATCTTCCTGGGAGAAGAAATTAGGAATTTTGTAGGTATCAGTCAGCTTTTCATTACTGTGACCAAATGCTGGAGGCTTACTACTTAAAGGAAGAGGCCTTATTTTGGTTGATGGTTTCCAAGGGTTCAGTCTACAGTATGCCAGCTCCAGGACGGGAACATCATGGCGGACAGTGCAGTGGAGCAAAGTTGCTCACTTTATGGTGGGGAGGAAGCACAGCATAGGGTGAGACTGAGGAAAGAGCCAGACAAGATAAAGCCTGTAAACTCACTCCCTGGGAGCCGCCCACGGGTGTACTTTGCTACTCCCCAGGACCCCTCAATCAAGGTGACAGATTGCCAATCAAGATCCACGGCCACAATTGACAACACAATGCACCTTAATCGATGTGTTCAAGTTGCTTAGGATCTGGCAATCACAGCACCTCTGATGGAGCAAAAGTTTAATAAATATTCACCTGATTATTACGTGTTTCAAAATGATATGACAGACACACATAAGGCACTGTGCTAGATTCTGCAAAGCCATCGTAGTATGTTTTCCCAGTTCATGTGATGGATCATTTATGGCGAGCAATGTATTTGTAAATAAGCTACTACAACAAAATCCTGCATAAACTACACAATCAGAGAGCATTCATGAACGCAGTATTAAGGCAGTTACTAAAAGGAAGTAACTGAAAGAAAACTGGTTTACCGAGATAAGGTATGTATTTCAGAAAACCACTGAATTTCCGTAGTAAGCAGAATTCTGCCTCAAAGAATGTCAACTTTCAAGTCTCTGGAGCTCATGAATGTGTGAAGTTATTTGCACAGTTATTTACAGTTTGCATTTGCTGATAGATTTAACCCTCTGGACCTCTCAGGTCTGGGCAGTGTCCCGAATTATGCCTTTTAGACCCCAGGCAGTTTTGTGAGCTCTAAGAAACGGTGAGCTCCCTCTGTCTGGAATGGAAATGGGGTAGGAAAGGAAAATGCAAAGCACTTCTGAGCATGAGAAGCACCCAGTGTAACTGGCTTGAAGGTGGGCAGGCACTACAATAAAGAATGTAGGCAACTCTCAGAAGTAAACAATATCTTTTCACTCTTGGCGAAGAAAGACCTCGGGCTTGCTGCTGTTAAGAACCAGAAGGTTCCAGCCTCTCGGAATGTGTCGCTGCAGAGAACACTAGAGTGTTCAGATAAGAACTCGGACTTCTGACCACCTTGTGTTCAGCCTTCTGAGATGCAAATCTGCAGACAAGCTCAAGCGACCTGAATTTCTGACCTGCTGCCCTGTAGGAGAAGAGAGGGAGGTGTTTTCCAGCCGCTACGCTTAAGGGAGTTCATGTTGTCAGCTGTAGAAAACCGGTACAGCTTTGACAAGGAGAAAAGTCACTGAAGATAGCAGGATCTGTTAGCCCAGGCCCAGGCACGTGATCCAGATGCAGGGGAGGAAATGGCAGGTTATCTGATGTTGCCAGATCATAGGAAATATGGGCATCAGAGCCAACGGAGATGGGAAGATAAGGTCAGGGAATGAGGGCTGAGATAGATACTTCTAGGACTTGTCCACAGAATACATCAGAGTGTGTGAGAACTTCACAGAAAGATGATCAATCAGAAACAATCGAGATCAGAGGTGACAGCACCCCAAAGGAAGGAGTGGTATTAAGAATCAATACACGTTTACTACTCTAAGGGATATTTTTCAAACAGAATCAACAGAACTCGATAAAAATTGAATGAAAAGTGGAGAAAGAAATAGAAGGTGATCTCAGTCAGTTGAGGTTAAGCGAATTGGAAGATAATAATGCAATTAACCAAAGGGGAGCATAGGGCTCTATCTATTTTCTTCCCCAGGGGCCATCAAGGTTAATTCATTCCATTTGGGATGCACTAACTTTAAAGTAGACACTGGAATGGAATTTACAATACATGCAGATAAAGATGAGAGCTGTGGCTAAGTTTCGAGTATGACTTCTCATCTCCAAAACGCATGCAAAGCTTTCAGGAGATGGAAATTTCATCTGACTTTGATGTTTGCAACTGAAGCCTTGAGGAGGTAATTGGGATTAGAGAAGCTCACACAGCCACCCTACATGATCAAATCCCAGTGCCTTTAGAAGAAGAGGAAGAGAGAACCAAAAAGACACGTACACACCATGCCCTCCCCATTTTGTGCTGCATGATACCTTGTACGGACACAAGAGATGGGCTGCAAGGTCTCAATAAATCTAGGACTTAGATTCAGCCCAACGGAATCATAAAGAGCTCAAATGTTCTCTCTGTCTCTCTCTGTCTCTCTCTCTCTCTCTCTCTCTCTCTCTGTCTCTCTCTGTTCCTCAGGCTATGATGTTGTGTATTAGCAGCAAAAAATGTGCTAGCAAACCTAGTGGTGCAGGGGCACTGGAAATCCCTCCTTTAAAAAATGACTGTCATCAAGAGAGAGTATAAGATAAAAGAACACAATCAATATGAGAAGAACCGCTAAGCATTTTGGAAAAGCAGAAAGGGGAAAATGGCAGAGAAACAAATAGTCCTCCAAGGAATTGTTCTGTGAAGTAGTAGATTTTTTTTTTTAAAGTACGGTGAGGAGATTCATAAAGGGGTATAGGGATCAGCATTCTTGTTGCCACAGAAAATAACCTGACATCTGTCTGAAAAGAGGGATGGCCTACTTTGTTTTATGGTTTCATCCATAGGCTGGCTGTCTCCAAGGCAGAAATGTCGTGGTGGACATGGAGAAGCACAGCTGTTCATGTCACAATGGCCAGAAAGGAGCCATTGCAGAGGAAGAGTCCCAGAGGAAGGGCCCAGGCCAAGATGTAGTCTCCGAGAGATCATGACTGCCTGCTCCATCTAAACTCCACCTCTGAGCAGTCCATTCAGCTATGACACATCGAAGAGATTAGTGACTTCATACATAATCAAATGGAGTCTCCAGGACTCTCTTATCTCATTAATGTTCAAGACCAACTGACACAGGGCACTAAGAAAGACTTATTAACAGTGTCATACAATACGGAGAATGCTCAGTTGGCAGTGGGTAGACTATGGGAGATCTGTGAAAAGACAACTCCAACTGCACAACTTTAGAGGAAGTCATGTTCCGTGGTTGGGGACACAGCGTAAGAGGCAAAGTTCAGCCAATGCCGTGGACCACAGAGATATGAGGTAGGAAGCTTTGTGATGTAACAAGGCAGGGGACGAAGTGTTAGAATGTTAAGGAGGGAAGGTCGGAGAAAATCTGGGGAAGAAGGAGATGGAGGATGTTGATGTTTGGGGGAAGAAAACGTACAGAGTAAGGACAAGGTGGAGGATGTGGACATTTAGTGGAGGAAAATTTGGAGACAAAGGAGAAGGTGGTGAAGGATGTGGGCACTTAGTGGGAGAAGTTAATGGAAGGGAAGAAGCTCAAGCTACCAAACAAAGATAAGTAGGAACAGATTGTAGAGGCCTATCAGTGGACAGAGATGAGTGCTGTACACTCCACCATAATAGGTAGAATATGAGAGAGGAAGAGAGAGAGACACACAGACAGAGAGAGACAGACAGACAGACAGACAGAGACAGACAGACAGACAGCAACAGAGACAAAGAAAGACACTGAGAGAGACTAGAGAGACAGAGACAGAGAGATAAAGAGGCACGGAGAGAGAGAGAGCAAGAGAGACAAAGACAGAGGCAAAGAGAGAGACAGAGAGAAATAGATAAATGAAGATAGAAAGACAGACACAAAGAGGAAATTGGATATGATGGCATGGAGAGAATTTGAGATGGACTGGAAATCTTGTAATTATATGAGCCAAAAGACTACCATGTTTCAGTTCAATAAGTGGCCGGAGAAAGAACTAAAGAGTCAACAACTAGGATCACAAGGAGCTTCATTCTCATGTGGAAAAGCATAAAATGTGTCTAAAAGGTGAAGGGCCCACTTAACACACTGGCAAACGATGCTTATATACATGAATGACCAATGAATCCAAAAGAATGAGTTTCTGGCACGGAGTCCAGGTATTGCAAACACGTATGGAAAGGCATCCGTTGTGATACACCATAACCCTTGTAGTTGGTAGAGTCGATACACTGACATTCACTCAGAGATCCTGGTGTACTCTCTCAGAACTGTAGCCATGCAGGTTCCGACAGATTCGTGGGGTTCTAAAACCCTGTTTTCTAGCTCAGTGTAAGATAATTAGAGAGAACAAGGGAAAGCAGAATCCTTCTAGAAATATTCAAGAAATCCTTCAAAATGCAAAAACACAGGTGAGGATTTTGTTCCTGGTATTCAGATGGAGGTATTTTGCTCCTTCCCACCTCTCAACCCAGTCACACTGCTCCTTGGCTATCCATGCCATCTTCCTCTGCTAATCATTTGTGTCTGGTTCTTTGCTGGATGATATAGTTTTCCTTGTAAGTACAGTTCTCTTATCATTTCCTCCCTAGAGATGTTCTCTTTAAAGATTTACCCAGCGGCAGCCATCTCTTCAGTAAACTAAAAGGTGTGGCATGCATTTGCTGTTGCTGTTGTCATTCTTTTTGTTTTCTTTTGGAACGTTTTAGATATACATGACGATCACACTCAACATTAAAAATTTGTTACCTGTACATGGTATAATTTCATTCTCATGTTTTCCCACCCCCCTTCCATCCCTACCACACCCACCCCCTACGTACATAACCTCTATTTCCATTTTTTGTTTCTACCCAATGCAGGAAGTATGCCATGCATAATTTTCTTTCCTTTCTGCTATTTACCCTTTTTCAGTTTTTCCTTTGAACACCTTCTTGGCATATCTTGGGTGGGTCCCAAATCCAAGCATGAAATTCATTCATGTCTCTTTTATACCGAAAAAAAATCTGTACATATTTTAGGGAAAAAAAATATAATGGAAGTCTGGAAGCTCCTGACCACCACTTTGAGCAACGCTTATAACTATAGATGGCAAAGATTACTTCTGTTAACCTCATTTTGCAAGGGTGTGTGTGTGTGTGTGTGTGTGTGTATGTGTGTAGTTTGAGGGAGCCATGAGATGAGGAGAAAATGGGGCTGCTTTATCTAGAATTGGGCATGGCCTCTGAAAAGGTCTCATTCTAGCAGAGTTCTAGGTAGAATCATTGCCTTGAAATCCATTTAGTGCAAGGTGCGAGGCACAGACTGTCTGGCCCCTCCACTCTCTGCCCAGCCATCGTTTATTTGAGCATGGTGCATTTTGTAGGGTGACGCAGAATAAAAAACGAGGAAGAGCCATCTCTCCTCGGAGATATATTGGTTGGCACCGACGTCAGATCTTCTGATAGCAATCAGTTTATTGCAGCCCCTGCCTCTCAAATTCGTTAAGAGTCCTAATGTGGTTTAAATCAGCCTTGTAACACAGCACAGAAGTAGCCGTGTCAGAGGTGCTCGTGGGGCGGGAGAGAGGTCATAAAAGAGGAGCACAGGAGACTGAGCTGCAGAGGGTCACGTCTTCCTTCATTCGGTACAAAACAAGAGCCCTTTGCACAAAGACAGCTTTTGATGGGAAAGGAACATTCCAAGCATATTCTTGACTTTTCTTCTTCGAACTGTGGAAAGGGTAGCTTTCTGAATCTGAAGAAAGCATTTCTGCATTTTTCCAGAACATGATACAGATGCAATCGCTCACTCCCCTATAATAAAAAGGATTAGGAGATCATCTGGCTACTCAGTAACATAAGCAGGGATCTGCTTCCTGTGGAAACCTCGTTCTTTTGCGGTGCTGCCCTTCTACACTTTCCTCTTCAAGTATTGCTTTCATTTTCAGTCCTAATCATTGAGACATTCAAAAGCTCTCTCTCTCTCTCTCTCTCTCTCTCTCTCTCTCTCTCTTCCTCCCTCTCTCGCTCTCATACACACACACACACACACACACACACACACACACACACATGTGTGCAAAATATTAAATGACTTGCATCTGGTACAATGAGGAATAATACTCCACCTTCTCTGTCTCTGTCTGTCTGTCTGTGTGTGTGTCTGTCTGTCTGTCTTTTCTGTCTCTCTGAGCTTCACTCCCATTTTCTGCTCTGCATGCTTTTTTCAGTTGCAAACTGAGAAAATGATCAGTTGTGGCCCTACTCTTAGAAAAAAAATGACATGAAGGAAGTCAGACCAGTGACATGATAGAACATAACTTGCTCACTATGTTTGGTAAAGAAAGGTGCCAGGCAATCTCAATTTCTAGTCTTCACTGTTCCTGAAACACAGCACAGTCTTTTATTTCATCATTTGGTTACCTTACTAAAGACTTCATTTCCCAGCCTTCTTTGTAGCTTGGTCTGCCATGTGAGTGTTTTGGTCATGTGACTGCATTCTACCCCGTGAGATAGTGAAGTTAAACATTGTCCAACTACTGAAATGAGCTCCAGGAGAGACAAGCTATATTCTCCAATTTCCTTACTTTTCTTGCCTCAGGAAATATGTTAGTAAAGCCATCTCACAGAAAAAAAAAAAAAAAAGAATATGTCCAAAGGATAGTGCTAGAAAAAATGGAAGCTTGAAACTCTGCTGAAAATGTTAGTGGAAAACCACCTAAGGGCCTATTCATGTTTTATTGCATGGCTGAGAAATCAACCTTATTATTGTATAAGTTGCACTGAGTCTGAGTCTCCTGAGTAGTCCAGAATTTTGATCCTGATTAATACCTGTAGGGACAGTAGTTCAGACAGCCGGTGAAGGATTCCAAGTCACTTCTGTCCGTTTATTTCTGTCTGGGTGTCTCTGGTCAGATGTTTTCTGTGTGAACTTTCTGGGGAATTTCTTGTTCCTGTCACACACTGTCAGCCTTTTTACACTTCTCCCTGTAGCACAGTAATCTCTCTGTGAATAATGTCAGAGAACTCAAGAGTAAACAGAGACAACATCAAGAATCACATCCATTCATGCATAGCAGGGGTAACCACAGTTCACGATGCAAAGGAGTTCTTGGGCTAGGGATTTAGCTCAGTGATTTTGGTGCCTGCCTTGCAAGCTCAAGGTCCTGAGTTTGATCCCTCATAGGAAAAAAAAAAAAGAATTCTAATTGGTTGTTATTAGTTGATAACTTATTTATTACATAGCATAGTTGACCATCAGCTAAGTTTCAGTTATTGTCTCTTACGGTTTATATCTAGATTTCCACCCAGAGGCTCATATGGTGATTGGTGGGGCTCCACGGAAGGGCTGGAT
This sequence comes from Petromus typicus, assembly GCA_004026965.1. Taxonomy (NCBI): domain Eukaryota; kingdom Metazoa; phylum Chordata; class Mammalia; order Rodentia; family Petromuridae; genus Petromus; species Petromus typicus. Next base: position 16,931 of record PVIR01015878.1, read on the forward strand.
CATGGAGGTGTGGTACTCATGTGCAGCCTAGTCCACTGATTAGTGTATAACTGTGATGCTGGGAAGTAAATTCTGAATGGAAGGACAGGTCACTGTAGCTTCCCACCTTCCTAGCCATAGACTGTTTCTCCTCTGCCAGGACTCTCCGCCATGTCAGCCTGGCTTGGAGCCACCAACTATGGACTGAAATCTCTAAAAACTGATCCTAACTAACCTCCCTGCCTACAGGTGTCCCATAGTGTGTCTCACTCGAAGGAAGTAAACAAGGGGCCGGAGATTTAGCTCAGTGGTTCCAGCGCCTGCCTTGAAAGTTCTAGGGCTCAGGTTTGATCCCCTGGTAACCACCCACATACAATGCCAGGTGTGGAGACTCACGCCCAGTAGCAATCTGGACCACATACCACAGTGCCAGCTGTGGTGACTCACGTCTGTAATCCCAGCACTCGGGAGGCAAAGGTAGAAATATTGCTGTGAGTTTCAGGTGAGCTACAGACTCCAGGCTTAGAGGGAGAGATTGACAAACTCACTGCTATTTGCCTAATACTTTGTGTGGGTTTTTTAAAAAACAGTAATCAGGTAGATCTTTTATACTTGCAAGTATCAGAAGTCCTACTTGTACGATTAGAAGCTTTTCCTGCTTTGTTTTCTGATTTCTCAAATAAGCTTAGAAGCCATGTGATACTTAGACTCACACACCCAGCTGATTTCCCTTACCATTATGGTCTCAAGGTGCATCCATTTCTCTAGAAATCACTCGCTTTTTCTTCCTTATTGCAGACTAATACTGCATTGTGCATAAATGCGACATTTTGCTTATCTATTCATTCATTAATAGCTGCTTCCAAGGTGTCTCTATTAGGAGTCGTGCTATCATCAACATGGTCATGTGTATATCGCCATCATACAAGGACATTATTGGGAGTATTCCCAGAACAGGAATAGCTGGGTCTAATGCAATTTCTTACTTTAGTTTTTTGTTTCTTTGTTTGTTAGTTTGATGAATTTCCACACTGTTTTCCACAGAGCCTGTGGTAGTTTACACTCCCGCCAGCAAGGTAGAAAATTCCTTCTCCCCGACAGTCCCACCAATATTTGCCATTATTTGATTTCTTGATAATGACCATAATTTCTGAAGGAAGATGGTATCTCAGTGTTGTTCTCATTTGCATTTGTCTAATGGCCAGCGGTGTTTGGCAGATATTTAAATCTGTTCCTGCTGAGACAGAAGTTTGGTTGCTGTGGTGTTTATTCCCACACACTGCTTCTGTTTCTCTGCTAACGTGAATCCACTGTTGTAGTATGGTACGGCATTGCTCCATTTCCTACAAGTCCATAAAAAGAGGTAAAGTACTCAAAGCTATCTCCTCCTGGGATACTAAAGGAATTTATAGAACAAGAGAATGGAGAAGCTGTTTATTGATTGGGTGCGGAGGTCAGAATCTCAGACTCCTTTCATGTAGATGGTAGGTGTAGATGGTCACTGTTCCTCCGAAGGGCCAACTGCTCCCTTTTTGTGAGGATTAACCTATTATGCCCTTGGGATTTTAAACTGGTGACATAAAAATCTCACTCATAATAGGAGCTGGTTTCTTTTGCATGAATTCGTTCCTGAGAAGCTGCTTGGATAGCACCCTTGAGCAGATTCTGGAGGGGTTTCTTGAAAAATAACAATTGTTTTACTTAAGAGATTTATGTCGGGGTATGTGTAAGTCACCTTCCTCATCGCTGCTGAACCAAAGCCCTGACAGACGCAACTTAGAGCCCGAAAGATCGCTTACATTCACAGAAATATCAGGGTGGAAGGGTGGGGTTCCAGAAATATGCCTACCTAATGACTGCCAAGAAGTAGAGAAGGGAAGATACATCCCCCAAAGGCACACCCACTGTGACCCACTTGTTCCCACTGGGCTCCATCTCCTAACAGCAAATTCAGCACTCAACTCCTCCATGGACGTATCCATTCATGAGCCCATTGCCCTTTTTGATTCCGACACCTTCTAAGAGCCCAATCTCTCGGCACGTGAGCTTTTGGGGGGACAGTTTCTCTCTAGCCCATAACAGGTTGGTCCCAGTTTGGGCTGATTTCCTGAGTTCATCTCTCTTCTCTCTCTCTCTCTCTCTCTCTCTCTCTCTCTCTCTCTCTCTCTCTGAGACAGGGTCTTGCTTTGTATTTCAGGCTGGCCCTGAGCTCAGCCTTGAACTCACAGCAATCCTCCTGCCTCTGCCTCCTGAGTGCTGGGATTATAGGAGTGAGCCACCTCACCTGGCACTTTGTTATATGATGCTCATTGCTGGTGGGTGTGAGTCTCCATGCCTGGCATTGTTGTATGTGGTTACCGGGTATTGAACCCAGGTTATTCCACTTGCAAGGCAGGTGCTGGAACCACTGAGCTAAATCCCCGACCCTTTTTCTCTCTTTTTAGGACCAACCACTGGCAACCATCAGCCTTTCGACTCTCTCCGTTCTTTGACCCATTTTATTACTGATTTCCCAGTGAAGACAATACAAGAAGACCCTTACTCAGCTGCATTGACTCCATTTCTTTTTTTCCATTCTTGGTAAAATCTCCATCCTATGGGACAGATTGAAAAGGTGGCTACAGATTTCGGGTTCTTCGCACAAATCACTTAGCAACAGCCTTTCTACTCACACCCAAGAAGAGCTGAGAGGAATTCACACACTCTTCTCATCCAGAGTTGGCCACTCGCGGCACAGTCTGGCCAGAAGAAGTAGACACAGGTGGAGACCATCATGATACCTGCCCACCTTACTGGACTCGTTATCTGCCAAGTGGCAGCTGTGGGGACAATCCCCTCTCAAGAAGGCAAGCGCCGGATGGAGAGAGGCCCCCGTCCCTCCTCCTCCTCCCAAATGAGGGTGGGAAACACCAGCTGCTCACACAGTTCTTTCCAGTGCCACCGATTCTCATCAGAAGCACCAGTGAAAAGAAGCAGACCAACGTGGAAAGAGAGAACACAGAGGGACACAGCTTTATGGCGTCTGTGGAGCAGGTGGGGAGTAGGTCTCTCGATGTTATCAGCGGTGCAGACCTTGGCAGCATCTCCTTCTTCTTGGAATATGTGCCTCTCTCCAGCCAGAAGTCTCCACAGTCTGTGCTCCATACTGTGCTGACCGAGGAAAGGTGGGGAGAATCCATCGGACGACGATTCTACCTGTGAGTTTCTTCCTTGGGAACTGGAATTTGTCCCTTATTGTTTACGACAGCTCCCGATTGAATTTTGGAGCACGACAAATTCCCAGGCTGCCTCCGTGGGTTCGATCTGGAAGATCTTGCGTCTCTCAAGGCTGACTTGTTGGTATCTCTGCTGCCCACCTAGGTCCTGGGGGCCAGGTGGGACTCCCAACTTCCTATCACCTGCTTTGCTGTCTTAAGTTGATAGCTTAGCCTACTTTATAACTCTCAGCATGTCCATTTGCCCCCGTAAGATGACAGGACCTCCTTGTCTCAGACTAAAAGCAGGTCCCACACAGAAGCATGCCTGGACTGTCTGAGAAACCTCTCCACACTGTCCACACTCAAGATCGGCAATTCCGCAAGTGGGTATGTATTACACAGAGCAGCTAGACCTTGAAAAGGTTTGACACAGAGAACTGTCCTAGTGATAGTCTGTGCCTTTATGAAATGTTATGAGACATTTTTGTAACAGTCATATGCTCAGAAGAAAAATATTGTCAGAGCAGTTGGTGTACCTTGAAACACTAAAATTCTTATGTTTGTGCTCAAAGATGATGTGAAACGTTAAAATATTGTGATACTAGAAGTGTAAGGACAAGGTTTTGTGGTGTCAGTTTTATAGTCTTTTTCCTTTTATGTGTGAAAATTTCCAAGGTTTTAAAAATAATACATCTATTGAATATAACACATTGTTTCTGTCTTCTAGTCCCATCAAGAAAACCATTTGATGAGACTGGATTTTTAAAATATAAGTTCCTGGGCCAGGGATTTAGCTCAGTGGTTCTGGTGCTGCCTTGCAAGTACAAGAGCCTGGGTTCCATCCCCGTTATCCAAGAAGCAAGGTCCACACTGGAGAAATCTGTGCCTTCCAAGACTAAAAGGCAAGTCAGGGCAACGCGATTAACTCTGCATTCTGTGATACATGTTTTATCCTGAAGGAAAAAAAAAGTCTCATAGTCCAGCCGGGAAATAATTTACAGCTCATTTTTATCTGTCCTTGTGAACTCCAGTGAAAGCAATCGGGGCAATAGGTAAAAATGAGTCATGAGAGATGATGAGCGAAGAACACGTTCTCTAATTGGATGATCCTTTCAGAGAATCCAGCTGCATAATCGCAACCACATTCTCCGCTCTGACCACCAGGACACCCGCCGTCTGCTTGTCTCAGACACAAGAATGACGACATCATGGAACATTTTAGATTGCAACTCGAGCCCTCAAACTAGCGATTCAGAGTAACATTACCCCCGCAGGTTAAGCCCTTCTCCTTGCACAGCGGGTACGTTTCTGTGAGCGTATAACCAAAGGGATAAACCAGAATCCCAACCCAGGAATTGAGGCTACACAATGGGCCACAGAAGCAGATGGGCAGGGCAGCTCCGCAGTCGGAGCGAACTTGGAGTAGGAAGGGCTAAGTGTCTGCGGCACCCAGTGACCCCACGCTGGCATCACTGCCCGGGCTGCAGCGACGGCAATTGTGTACTCGCCACTGACATCTAGAAAGGGCCGCGACACCATCCTTTGTGAGCGCCGCTGCGCATCGCCAAGTCTCAAGGCGAGATGGTCCAAGACCATCGTCCTCCTGTAAGATAAATTACTGCATCTCCACAGGTGATTTCCTTTGCTCTCAGGGAAAAAAAAAATCTTCCGTTGAGCAGAGAAGCACCAAGTCAGTCTTTTGTGAAGAAATATGTACTTTTTAATCCATGGTAAGCGATGAGCTGACACTGCGGGCTTGTGCACGTTAGACATGCAGGACTTCGAGAACCGAGTCCGAAATGAGGCGCTTCCCTCTGCCTTGAAGCTTCAGTAGATGTCCGCACAGACGCATCCATCAAGCGCTCTTTCCGGCATCGCCCGAGCTGGGGGAAGATAAACTCCAGCAGGGTAACAGGCCCTTGGTGCTTGGTGGCACGTTGGTTGCTTCAAGACCAGCTCTGTCACCTTCAAGAGAACTGGCCCACCTCATCGAATACCTCACCCTCCCTCAGTCTTTTGCCCGCTGCTTCCAAGGTGATCATCTCATTCTTGCAAAGGAGAACTGGCACCATTGTTGGATGGACCCCACGGAAGGACCTGGGCATTGGCTTGAAAAATCTTAAACAGTGGCTCCTTCTGATGACAATTATGCAATGTGCTTTTAAATACGTTTCCCGCATGAGTTGCCCTTTAAAGTAGCGCCATGGAAAATAATAGTTGGCAGTATATAATTTTTTTTAAACAACAGAATTGACTAAACATGGGTGAGTAGTTTTTTTTTTTTTTAAAGAAAAGGCAAGTTTAGTTTAAAATAGAAAAGGTCAAGAGATGGTTCATTTGAATTCAAAGGACTAATAGGCAGGATGCAGATAAACATTGCTCCTGCCGTATATTCTCCTTACTTTAAAAAGACTGTCAAGAGAGTTTAACATGCAATTAAACAGGAATAAACATTCTAAAAACATTTCAAGCAATACTAAAATATATGGTTTGAAAAAATATATATATAGGATAAAAAGTTTGGTTTGTTCTTTTTTTTTAATTTTTTAAAATTTTTTTGACCTTTAAAACATTTCTCTGTGTCAGAAAGTGATTTTATACAGTTTTCCAACTGTAAATGTAAAGTGAATTTAAATTTGAGGAAAATTGTTTCCCTACACCTGAACCCATCAGGAAACTACGAAGTATCTCATCGATTGTACGAAGCAAACAAGATTACATTAGAATAAGCAGAAGAAAGAAGAGAAGAAACGCAAGTAAGATGAAGAGCAGACAGAAGGAATTATTGTCTAATTATCTGCGGGAAGCAGGCAACATTTCTGCAGATTGCTACACCTCCTACTGAAAATGTAAGGAATTACTTAAGAAATCTACAATAAGAAAAGTTTCCTTGTACAAATGTCTAGCAAAGTTTTCCTTATATCATAACCCCCAAGGATAGTCCAAATACAGCCCAGACTTCAAGGTGAAACAGAACAAAAGCAGATTTTTTAAAAAAATCTTTATTGGTACATTAAATATACACATCATGATTGCACTCCATAATGGGGATTTGTACCAGTATAAGACACAACTTCATTCTCATTTTTTCCCATAGTCCTACCCACCCTACCACCCCCCCATATACATAAAATTTGTTTCCTTACTTTTTTGTTACAATCTCAACATTGTTCCCTTTCACTGTGGAGAAGAAGGAACCCTTCTCCACTGTTGGTGGGACTGTAGACTCGTAAAACCCCTGTGGAGATCAGTTTGGAGATTCCTCAAAAAGCTAGGATTGATGGTCCCATTTGACCAGGCCATTGCCCTGCTAGGTATATACACAAAAGAATTAAAAGACTCATATCACAGTGACATATGTGCACCCATGTTTATAGCAGCCCAGTTTGTGATTGCTACATCTTGGAAACAAAAGCAGATTTTTAAGTGGATTCCAGGGAATGTGTTGATTTCTGGGGCTGTTACGGTACAGACTAGTGGTGGCAAACCTGTGGCCTAATGTCCTAGCAAGCTTTTTATATCACAGAAAGCCTAAATGGTTACCCACGACTGGTAGAAGTTTAGTGGTTCTGAAGAATACCTAACCCTAACATGGAGAGCGCCAAATCTAACCCAGGTCAGAGTCCCTGCCAAGGAGCATCTGATCCGAGGTGTTCACCAAACAGGGATCACTTAGCAGTTTATTCTTCACTTTGTTGGAGGATACCAATTTTCAAGAGATATACAAGACTAAAACTGATTAGACCTTGCTATGTTTCACCTCAGACTCTAGTATCTGAGGAGGAAAACTACTAGGGAATTCTAAATGATCGATGGCTTAACAGTTAGAAACAAATTTCATACATTGTCTGACTCAACTTTAACGTCACTGAAAGTTCTTAACATTTTTAAATTCTTATCAAGTACTTCAAAGGTACAATTAGTAACTATTTATGTTTTTTTTTTTAAGCCCGCTCATTGGACTCGTATAATGACTACTAAATTTCTGTGTGATACCAGATATTTTCTAATATAATGCTATTTCTTTTTTAATGACCCCGGTGAAGTTAGAAATGTACGCATCAGGGGATGGAGTCAGTTTTATCAGCACTACTTTTGCTTTTGGGGATCTCCCTGGTCCAATACATCACCACAGATGCCCTTTCCAAAGTCCCAAAGTCTCCTCATCTTGGGAAGCTCTGACCCTCAACCACCAAGAGTCATGACATAACAGCGCTGGCCAGAGTTGCTGCATAACATCTCTCAGGTCCAGACCAGCCTCCACACCCTGCAAACTCCTTCCGTGGTTTAAAACCTGTTGAAACCTGGGCGTGGTGGCTCCTGCTTGTCATCCCAGCACTGGGGAGGCAGAAGCAGGAAGATTGCTGTGAGTATAAGGCTGAGCTCAGGGCCAGCCTGAACTACAAAAAAAACGAGACCCTGTCTCAAAACAAAACAAAACAAAACAAAAATTGTTGGAAGCAGAAGACCCACACATTTGTTGGAAACACTTCCAAGAGGTTCACGGTGTGACTTCTGGGGGTGTGGGTTGAACTATGATGCTGTCCTTTCACCTCTTCCTAAGACAAAAGTCCACTCCACACAACTAAAATAGGACGTTACTTTACGGACTTTAAACATCCACGGGTCCTTCTTAAAATGTATTTCGAAGTGATCGTTTCTAAGAAATTCAAAAAATGCATCATAAAAATGTATCCATTGGAAAATTTTGCACTTAGAAATATGAGCGTCTTTGGGGCTAAATAACATACAAAGCATGTCTGAGACTCATTCTCAGGCTCCCTCTCCTAAGGATACCCAAATCTCCGCACAGCTGAGTAGCTTCTGTGAAACACAATACTTTCATGGTACTTACCTGTGCATGCCTTCCCCTACAAACTCACCTATCCCTGGATTAAGTCCAGGAGCCTATTTTTGCTACTTCTCTTATTGGGACAGAATTCTGGACACTCCCAAGTTAAAGTGTATTTTGGCTCACAGTTTTTAGAGGTGCCAGCCTGTGGTCACAGGTGCCAAGGCAGGGTGGCATGGGAGAGGGCCAGGGCAAAGGAGAAACAGTCCATGGCAGAGTAGGTGAGAGGCTGCAAAGCAGAAGCTTCTTTCTCTTTTCCCTTTCATCCCATGTAGACTACGCTTCTATCAAATGATGCCACCATCACATAAGGAGGGTCTCCCCATCATTCACACTCAGAACTGCGCTAAGCCAATCCCTGGGGTAATTCAGCTATCATACACCCCTAATCTGGATTTATACATCCTCCATACAGCCACCTCTGAAAGACCTGGCTACGAGTGCATGAGATGCTTCATTTTGTTTTGATACACGGTCTCGCTCTGTAGTTCAGGCTGGCCCTGAGCTCATTATGTAGCCCAGGTGAGCCTCAAACTCAGACAAATCCTCCTTCCTCTGACTCCAGAGCACTGGGATTACAGGAATGAGCCACCATATGTGGCACTGTGCTATGTGGTACTGACTGCTGGTGGGCGTGAGTCAGCACACCCGGTGTTGTTGGATGTGGTTACTGGGGATCGAACTCATGACCTTATGCTTGCAAGGCGGGCCTCTGAGCCACTTACTTAAATCCCAGGCCCAAGTGCATGAGATTTTGAGGGGCCATCTTCATGCAAGCCACTGCACAACCTAACACAATATCAATGTTATGCATAGAGCTGTTGGAGGTTATACTATAGAGAAAATGATGATCGGGGGAGGAGACACGGAAAAATAGCAATCAATGTACACCGTATACAGGTACAAATTTCTCTCTCACTCTCTCTCTCTCTCTCTGCTTCCTGGTTGAAATGGACTAGGCATATTTTCTTCACCATATCCTTCTTTTATTTTCCTTTGTCGACTTTACTGATGCCTTTTGATATGCATCCTGATCACATTCAACATCAAACATTTGTCTCTGTCCATGGTAAAATCTGATCCTCTATTTATTCCCACCCTCCTGCCCTTCCTACCACCCCTAATGCCCTATATATTTAAGCTTTGTTTCAGCTCTTTGGTTTTTTGTTTTGTTTTTACCATTAATGTTTTTATTCCCCTTCCCTACTTTCCCCTACCCGCTTTTGCTTTTCCCTTTGAACCTTTTCCTCGTCACCTTCACCACACCCTTCCGCTGTGCGGTTTCTGGCTTGGAGCCCGCGGCCATGCGCTGAATTACTAATCCCATCAGCTTTAAGTATGTGGATGTTGGGTGGTGTGCTCCAGTGGTGAGATGGTGGACAATACTGTAGTACATCATTAGGGGATTCATTTGGAGAAAGTAGCTCATATGCAGTTTGATTGATTGATTGATTTTTTCATGACACTGGCCATCAAACTCAGGGCTTCCAAGGGAGGCACACAGACACTGAGCTAAATCCTAATTTGATGATTTTTGATACCATTTTCTCCCCCTCCTTCCCTGCCCCTCTCTTGCTTTCCTAGTTCCCCTTTTCTATATCCAGTAAGTCTACCTATGTATATTTATTCTTTACCATTTCTATTCCTTATCATTTCTCCTTTTAAAAAATTTACATTTTTTTCTTTTTTTTTTTCTCTCTTTTTTTGAGACAGGGTCTCGCTTTATAGTTCACGGTGGCCCTGAGCTCAGCCTCGAACTCACATCACAGCAATCCTCCTGCCTCTGCCTCCCGAGTGCTGGGATGACAGGCGTGAGCCACCGCGCCCGGCACTGTGGTGTGTGGTGCTGATTGCTGCTGGGTTCGAGTCTCCACACCCAGTACTGTATGTGGTAGCCGGGGATCGAACCCGGGTCCTTGTGCTTGCGAGACAGGTGCCGGAACCACTGAGCTAAATCCTCGGCCCTATTTTGTATATAAAACAAAACATGTAATAATTAAGTCTTTCAGCATCTGACTTATTTCCCTTAAGATTATTGTCTTGATTTCCATACATTTTCCTGTAAACAACTCCAATGTATCCATCTGAAAGACTTATTAGTACTCACTCCATTGTGTGGATACACCACATTTTCTTGACTCGTGTGTCTGTCTTGTATGACATCGGGCACAATCAGAGAACGATGGCCTTACACATGCCAGGTTTGGAGCATAGAGATGCTTCCACGGTTTGCCAGCTGAGACTCATGCTGCCACAAACACGGGCATGCATGTACTCATATAGTACGATGGCTTTAACGTTGAGGGGACCTCTACCTAGGAGAGGTGGAGCTGGGTGAGACCGAATTTTGTTTTCAGTTTTCTGAGCAGTATCCCTAACAAGGTGCACAGCCGTGTGCTACTTTCACATTCTCACCAACAGGAAGAGGCTTGTCTCGCCTCGTGGTTTCCATCTACGGCTCCAATGATTTGGGATATATGTCATTAAGTCAGGACATCATGGTGCAAGGGACTGGCAGAGAACCGGCGCTTACCTCGTGGGGTTTAGGAAAAGTGAAGGAGGGGGAGAGAGAGAGAGAGAGAGAGACGGACAGACGGATGGATGGACAGACAGGCACAGATGGGCAGACAGATACAGTGAGACAGAGACAGAGAGAGAAAGGGAGCCCTGCCTGGGCAACTTAGCACAATCCTGCCTCAAGAGAAAAATAAAAAGAATAAAATGCACTGGGAAGGGAGTTGAGGATGTACTTCAACATGAAGTCTCTGGATTTAATCCCAAGTGTCACACATACAAAGAAAGTACTGACACTTTGTTATGTGAGGGGTACTTAAAGGCTGGACAACTATCTTCACTGAAGATGTTATACTGTTTACTGGGTTAAGGCATACTCACTTTTTTTTTTGAGACAGGGTCTCGCTTTGTGGTTCAGGCTGGCCCTGAGTTCAACTTCAAACTCACATCACAGCAATCCTCCTGCCTCTGCCTCCCGAGTGCTGGGATGACAGGCGTGAGCCACCACGCCCGGCACTGGGGTATGTGGTACTGGTTGCTGCTGGGTGTGAGTCTCCACGCCCAGTATTGTTATGTGGTTACCGGGGAATCGAACCCGGGCCCTTGTGCTTGCAAGACAGGCTCTGGAACCACTGAGCTAAATCCCTGGCCCAACGCATACTCACCTTATGAACACAATCATCCCAGACCCTTAATGTCAGTGAACTGCTCCGTCTCTCCCTACCGGTGTTGAGAGTCTCCTCTATGGAAGGGCCATTACACTTTTTCTTTTTTTAAAGAAATGATGCATTTGCTACCTGATAATATTAAGCTGGTGAATTCCTCGATACATTCTGAGCTCATGGTGTTCTAATTAGAGAAGTTGGCCTTTCCTAGCTGGAATGGCTCTGGTTCATGTAGTACACGACACTGTCAAACACCGCTGCGTCAGTAGACTTTGAGGGGCAATCTGTTGACCAGAGACACAAATGGGCAACATTTGCTGGAGCAAAGGTTTGTGATACAGGAGTACGTGGTGGTACCAGGAAATGTAGGACAGTCAGGAACTTTGGAAGCCCAGCAGCCACACACGATGGCGATGAGAACACGACCTGAAGACGCTGGCTAAGGAAGACTGTCCAGAAATCTCACCGATGTGGTCTTGTAGTAGGGGCAGAAAGAAGGTGGTGAATTCCGAACACAGAATGAGAAGTGGAAATCGATAGTCAAAGGGCAGGTGCGGGCTCAAGGCTTGCGAAGTTGCAGGTTGAGTGGAGTCTGGCTAGGCGACCCTAACAGGATTCCTGTTGAGGAACACAAGGCAAAGTGACAAAGTATTGTCTGGAGAGGGTGGAGAAGCCGATCAAGTCCTGGGGTGACCACATAGGACCTAGGGGGGCGGGTGGGAGGAAACATGGTCAGGTACTGGGGGGAGCAGACATCAGTCTGACTGTGGTACGGTTTTCTTATTCAATCCATTTGAAAAGAGAAACAGAAATGGAAGTGTTCTCTGCGCTGACCTTCTGTCCTAATATTAGCCCAACGTAATCGTTCACCAGGGTAAGATCTTTGATCTGGGCCCATGAAGACTGACGGGCCACGGGAAAAAAAGACAAGATGTGTTCATATTAAACACATGACCCCAAAAAACACGCAACACACAAAGGCACTTTATCATCATGGCGGTACCAAGGCCGAGATGGTCTTTCGATTTCTGTTTGTCTGTTGTGTCCCGTGTTTGTACTGATAAATTTTTGAAGTGTTGGCTGGAGAGGCAACCTTGTGCGTCTAGCAAACACACAGCAAGTGCTGCACCGGTGAGCTACACCCCCAACCCTCTGTCTGATTTTAAAATGAATTAAAACATTGTCAGGAAGTGGATGCCCACACTGAGCAAGTCTGGATTCCTTTTACTCGGCTGCCCCTCCCTCCCCGACCCGACTTCCATATCTTAGACCTCCTCATTTGTAAAAAGTCTATCACCGTGCCTGCTATTACGTCTCCATTGTTTTGCTCCTTGTTTTATTCTGTGCGTGGAAGCTCTGAGTGACTTAACATTGTCGCCTCAAGGTACATCCATTTTCAGGTTGTCTTGTTTGTGGCTGAGTAGTACTCCACTGGGTGCAAACATCACATCTTCTCTAACCAGTTGTCCCTTGGTGACGAACCTAGGACGCTCCTGTGATTCCGTCTTTCGGAGCACTGCTGCTGTGAACACAGGTGTGCAGGGTTCCCTGTCATACAAAGTCTTGAACTTTTTTGGAGAACTCAGGAGCCAAACAGCCAGGTCATTTCTAGTTTTAGAGACGTCTCCTTCGCGTGTTTCCTCCTTTCCCCTGTGCCGAGAAGAGACCGGATCACACGCCACTCAGCACTGCCTACCTCCCGCACAACTGGGAGAAACACGTCGCCTGGTACACGACCGAATCACACAAGAAAGTGCAGAATTTAGACACAACAGTTTTAATGACCAAGGATACTTTATTGAGCTTTGCGTTCACAGACAGCAAGGAATCTTTTTTTCTTTGATATGGTCATCTTGAAAGTATTATTTTCAGGAAATGGACTAAAGACTTTTACCCATGTGCATGCGTTAAGTGTGTGTGTATGTGTGTGTGCATGTGTAACTCATTTTTTGTATACTGCTCACCCTATATTGCACGCCCCTCAGGGATGTTCGAGACATTGGCTCCTTCTTTTTAATCTCCCCTTTACATAGACACGGCATTTATAATCCTGCTTTTCCTGCAGGAGAAATGACCTCGTAAAAACGATGGCAGTGTATACATTACTGAGCTGTTCCTTTAACTCTTGGTATCAACATAATCTAAGGAATATGAATTTCTTTTGGGAAAATGGGCCGAAAACTTCAAAAAGCAGTAAGGTTTGAACACAGAATTGCAGAAATAATATCAACTGGATGCCCTGAAAATAGGTAGCCGTGCCTCACACCTCTGTAAAATTGTAACAACAAATAGCAGCGATGCTTTGGAGGTTTTTCAAGTCATTCCTGGAACCCAGCCCAAGCCCCTAAAATCAAATTTGCCGTGAAACTCTGAGCAAAACTTTCAGCTGGTTAACCAATGCTGGGACATCTACGATCAAGACAAATACACACGGCTTTGAGATGCTCTGAATTTTAGTAGCTATTTTGAGGCACTTTGAAAGGCCTCAGTTCCTATGCAGATAGAGGTATATTTTGCATTCATGTCCTGTAGACATTTCGCACATTAAACAACTAATCCGATGCCCAGACGGGCAGCCTCTGTGAAAGTGCTTCTTCGATCCTGAGACCCTGACATACACCCCCATCCCTTCGGTGTGTTGTTCAGGTCTGTTTGCATTGATTCCGGCAGCACACAGTGTCATCGTGAAAGTCTGAGTTGAGCAGTCACAGATCTCCTTGATACGATTATGAATCATCTTCACACATCGCCAAAATCACTCTTCAATCTTCGGGGAAGAATACTATCTAAAGCAAAACATCAGGTTCTCTTTTTGTTTGTTTTGGTACAATTTCCTGGATGAGAAATTCATGTTAATAGAAAAAATCCTGCTCATTTTCTGGTTTTAGGAATTCTAGGGTAATGATGGGGTGGGAATCACTTTTTTTTTTTTTCTACAAAGGAAAGCAAACGTTAAGTGGAAGAACCACAAGAGATACTGGCGAAGTGCTGGAAATCCCGGGGGTGTCTTTGTAGAGGAACGCAGGCCATGGATTGACTTTCAGAAAGCCCAAAATAGGTATCACTGTCTCTTCGAACAGCCACAAAAACCTCTACATATCCCACCCACCTGCATGGTCTGACATGTATGATCTGTGCTGGCCAAAAAGAGCGTGTCCCCACACACCGTACACTGACAGAGAACTGGGAAGCCGGGCTGGCCTGGTTTTTTCACCGTTTACCCTCGAAGGCATCTTATTTGGTGCCGCAATGACAAAGAAGTGAGTACACTTCAAATTAATTCCAAGGGCAGAGAAATCGCCCCCCCGGGACAGCCTTGGAAACGTGTTACCCTCTCCTGATGACGATTCTCCTAGATGTATTGAAGTTTTCGGGGAGCTGCAATTAAAAAACAAAATCGGACATTCTCACGGCCGGTCATAAACTGTGCTAATGAAACACGAGACAAAAAAACATTAACCACAGAAACGTGCCAACATTACGTACTGCGTCTGCACCCGTTATTCACTAGAAATCAAGATCATTTCTTTTATACGGATCCCTCGTGGGTGAGATGTGCCTCCCTCCTCAGTAACACAAGATAACACGTGCTCTCCATGTTAGGAGTCCGGATTGTGTTCCAAGAGAGTCCAGGGGATGTGTCTCCACCTTCCATTCACTTCCACTCACCAAAAAGCACAACGAAACAGTGGAATCTCCTGCTATTGGTGAGGAGCTGGACATTCGTTCAGGCGAGCTCTGTCTCGTGCTTATTTTTGTTGAAATACTGCCATAGAGTCACCGTTCAAATGGATTTGGGAGCTTCCGCTGCTTTTAAATAGTGACAGATACCTAGACTACTCTACACATCTTCACTTTGTCAAAGAAGGAAACTGTACATAGACGTATCTATGGGTCTGTTTATCTATCTCTATGGTGCAAAGCTTTTAATATGTGCTGTAAGCATAATAATAGTAATAATAATAATACTGAGTTGCCTTCCTATCATCAAATAGGAACATACCGTCCTTTTTGACTAGAAAAGAGGACGGCCCTTCATTTGTTTCACAGACGAGCGCGTGAACGTCGGCTAGAGTCTTCCAAGTGTGGTGGCCTGCTGGCCTCTGCACTGGGTAGTCCTGACACCCGAACCCAAGAGCTGGAGGGAAGGTGTCGCGTTCACCCTCCGGCACCGACTCCGAGGACTTTGGCCACGGACAACAGCAGTCCATCATGTTCTGCTGCAGAGTCTGGCAAGCAAGAGTCCTACCCTTCCCCAGCCGGGTCTCCACGGACGTGTCATGCATGACTTCTGGCGACAGACAACTGGAACTCATCCAAAGCAGCAAGACAAGACGAAGCATTTGGGATGAAGATGGGGGACTCGGCCACATGCATCGGTCTGGCCTCCAGACACACAGCAGCTCCTCACAGCGTACGGCTCATTCTCCGACCCTGCTTTTCCTTGTCACACTGACAGGCCAGGGAAGAGGAATTCGAGGGACAGCAGAGCTGGAGCCACGGTTTCCACAAGATGTTCCACAGGGACAGCTGGTTGGGAACCTCCGGCAGGCTCCGGGTGTGGTTGTCCGCTGCTTCCTGTATAGTTCTTAGGATGTCGTGGAAACGAGGCTCTGTCTTCGGGGTCAACGGACTGGCCTCACGCGGATCTCTGGAAATGTCGAACAGCAAAGGTGGGTCGTGATGGGTGATGTAGCTCCCGAAACAGAAACACACGTGAGTGTGGAAGCAGCCGTTGGCGCCGTTGGGACTGAAATTGGGGGTGAAGTAGAGGGCTTTCCAGATCGACTTGCCTGCAATGCAGAATACGGAAAGAGCGTCACCGAAAAGCATCCTAGTGTGGCACAATCCAAACACACCTTGCCTGTTTAACGTAGACACATGACTGACCGCACTGAAAGGCGCATCTCCGCCAATCCCCTGCTAAGTCCTCTCCTGTTCTGCAAACACAGTCATCCCCTTGTCCTTGCGACTCTCTGCATAACTGGTTTGTTGTCAGCACTTCCGTGAAAATGACTAGGAATACAGTGGATGCTGACACCCAGCGCCGCCCAGCACACAAGGAGCAGACGTGTGTTAAACACAGGACGCTGCGTCTCTCTGCACTTTCTTCTCCAGATCCAGCACAGCGTCGCTCTCCAATCCACCCCACCGTCCAAATAACTGCAGCATGTCAACATGGAGGATCCATTCAGGACATTCAGGAGGCAGCCGTAACTGTTCAACTAGAGACACTCACTCGCGAAAGAAGAATTCCAGATCTGCTTCAGAAACGGGCTAGAATGCTGTGGTGAGTGTGCCCACAGCGAGGGGGAGCATTTTGTGGGGGGCTCACAAGAATGTGTCTGCTTTTCTTTCTGTTATTAGTGCTTTTGAGACAGGGTCTCGTTTTGTGGTTCAGGCTGGCCCTGAGCTCACTATGTACCCCAGGTGAGCCTCAGACTCACAGCAATCCTCCTGCCTCTGCCTCCGGAGTGCTGGGATGACAGGTGTGAGCCGGCAGGCCCAACTGAGAATGTGTCTTATTGTGATATGTGGTTAAAATGTAAACATTCACTGTAAATGCAGATCATACTTCACAGATCAACTACGCATGAAAGGTGCTTGTGCGCAGTGCTCTCCAAAGGGAGATGCTTTGTGGTCAACTCTAAATCAAACATACACCTTTTCCAGCCACCCCTAAGGCTCACAAAGGTGGAAGCCACAATGGAAAAATGCACTGCAAGACGGTAATACTATATCCTCCGATCCCAAATGGTAGGAAAACAAAATGCTTCTGTGTCCAAGGATTTCAGAGGAGAGACACAGGGTCTGCAGCTGCCTACTCACAGGCACTAGCACAGGGATGCTAACAAACAAACTTAGGGGTAGTTGCTGTGACACAGAGCTCAAGACATAAACTTCAGCCTTGTCTTTTTCCTCAGAGAACTTCTCTGTCGCCATTGCTGTCCCTCTCTCTCCTCCATCCACCCTCCCTCACCCTTCCCACACCGGATTCTGCCTTTTCCATTTCCTTTTGTTTTTCCCAGCCCTAAGAGGTCAAGCTACCAGATGAAGGACAAGTGAATGCTCTCGGGACAGATTTCCCTCCAGGATGTCCTTTCTCTCAGCACAAGTTTTATGGCTTGAATTTGGAAAACAGGTGCTCAGTGAGTACCAACCGGCGGGCATCTTAGAAACACTTGACTCTGCAAGGGTTTGCGAGTCAATCTGCCTTTCAGCTGGCCACCTACGTCTATTTGAAACAAAAGATAAGAGTCGGGCATGATGGCGCACACCTGTTATCCCAGCTGGGATGCAGGAGGCAGAGGCAGGAGGACTGCTGTGAGTTTGAGGCTCACCTGTGCTACATACTGAGCTCAGGGCCAGCCTGAATTACAAAGCGACACCTTGTCTCAAAAAACTAAAACAAAAGCCTAACAAAACAAAGGTAAGAAAGAGGCACACATAAAGCTCACATGCACCCAAAAGAGAATAAAAATGTGTCTGTGCATGCACACACACACACACACACACACACACACACACACAGGGCCCTCACTGGCCATCATGTACAAGACAGGACTTCAGGTAAACCTGCACTTGGAACATCTATAAAGATACAAGAATGTCAAATCCACAATCAAATGATGCTGGGTTGGGGGGTGGGACTCCATAGAGCTAACAGGAAGAATCTTTCTGTGGTAGAGAAAAACTTCTAAAATTAGTGCCTAGGGCTGTAGAGTTCTACAAACAATGGAAAAGTCTTGGATTATTAGAGCTTTTCAACACATGAATGAAACCTTCGTAAAGCTGTCAGAGGTTCCAAATTAGGTGAATTGAGCAACACCCAAGTAGCCTGGTCAGTCTGTAAAATTAAGTTCTGTCTTCCATGTAACGCCACGTAACATCAAAATTTCTTATATGTACAAACAATCAGTCTGAAGCAATGGGTGAATGGCCTATTTCCTGGACAAAGGTATAACTTCTTGAAAGAGAAAAGTATATACACATATATGTATAAATATCTATACATATACATATACATATATGTGCTGGGTATAGAGGCACATGCCCATCCTCTCAGCACTAGAAGATCAAAAGTTCCAGCCTAGCCAGGGCCCCTTGGGGACATAGAGACATCTTGTCTTTAAATAATTATAAAAATAGGGCTGGGATGTAGCTCATTGAAAAAGCCCTGAGTTCAGTTTCTAGGATAGAAAAGGAGAGAGACAGACAGACAGACAGACATATATAGAGAGAAACACAGAGAGAGGCAGAGAAAGACAGAGATAGACAGAGAGAGATAGAGAGACAGAGACAGAGAGACAGAGAGGGAGGGAGAAAAAAAAAGAAACACAAAGAAACAATAAGAGAACAGTTACAAATAAAAACAATAAAAATGCACACCACTAGAAAGGCAAAAACTGGAAGCACTGTTCTCTGGATCTTTAGGGTGTTTTAGCTGACATCCAAGCCACCTCGTCCAGGGCCAGCACCTAGCCTCCACTCAAGGATCTCTGACTGTCCCTCCAGAAAGAAGCAGGGACGGTTCGTGTCCCCTGCAGCTATTTTGTGAGGATTAGACGCAGACACAACAGGAAGACAGGGACTCCACTGAAAGCCGGTCATTGGTGTGTGCACCGTGCCTCCGCAGCCCCTGATCCCGCTACGTCTTACACCTGGTTGTCAGGTACGGTTCATTTTATCTTTGCAGGGAGGCTGGTAGACAAGCAAGTCACATTTGGACTGCTGTGTGTGACTACAGGAGAGGGTGTTCGTAATGAGAGGCCGGCAGACTGGGGCAGAGAAGAACGGGGCGTCCTGGTCACCGGTGAATCGCTCCAGGCCTCTGTCGCTCCCAGAGAAAGTCAGGGCGACACCAGACGTAGGGCAGCTGCACGAAGATGCTGCCACCGTCTCCAACTCTCCAGAGGACTTGAAAACAGCAGTCTGCAACCTTCAGGATCTTTCCATCAGTGACGGATGTGCATCACCCTGCTTGCTTTCTGGGAGGATGAGAGCTCCTTCTGAAGCCACGTGGAGACTGGTTGAC
>PVIR01015879.1:0-37545 GCA_004026965.1 Petromus typicus
TCCTATTTATTGTTTCTCTAGCTGTAATGTTATTTTGAAAACTCACAACTGAAGGCCTATAAATTGATAAAAGTGTCAAATGATATTTGTTGAAACAATCATTTCTTAAAAGAAGTTTATATTCAGGGTATAGTTATTTACTTTTACAAATTCATATTGCTATTTTTCTTTAATACTATAAATTATGTTAATTTTCTTGACTATTGATATTGCATTATTGTGATTTTGTTCCTAGGTTTCTTGTAAATATTCTTATGCAACCTAGGCTATTACTTACCACTTAGATTATTATAATATGTTTTTATAGATGTTAATAGGGATCTAAAACACGACAAACTAAATTTTATATTAAATATTTATAAGCATAAATTGGTGCTTATACATTAATTATACATTAATTGGTGAAATATATGTTTTCTTGGTTTTTCATTATAATATCCAACTTTGAAGTTATATGAATGCAATGAAATAAAAGAGAAAACAAAACATAATTTATTATCATTATAAACCTTATCTCTCTTCGTGTGAAGCATTTCATCAACACTTTTCTGATTTTTGGCAGAAGTTCTAAGATACAGGGGTTGTTTTCTAAGTGTGTTGTACACTTTAAAACCTCTACAATAGCTATTCTTCCTAATTTATGTAGGTGTTACAATATTTTCATCTATTAAAATTATCTGTTAATTTTGACAATGTTACCATCTCTCGAATAGAATTAGATACTACAATGTATATTCGGAATTTATTTCCACATGCATTTCCTCTAGAGTGAAATTTTCTTCAATATACTGAGGACGTCTCTTCTCGACAAGCCTATAATAGCACTAAAAATTGAACCCTATTTAGATATTCTTGTATCTACCAATTATATAGTTATTTTTAAAATTTATTTTATGATGCAATCTTAAGGTTCATGTAAAGTGTTCCTCCCCAGGGTACCTAGTCTTCCAACAGGTTTTCCTACATTTGTAGGAAGTCATTTTGAATGGCAGGTCTTCCAAGTGGGTGTTGACAGATATTACTACAGATCTAGTCGGCACCTTGGTTCTTGAACTTGATTCTTTGACAGGCCCCAGAACCACTGAGCTAACTCCCCGGCCCCTCAGCACGGTTCTTATACAGAAGTCTGATGAGGTTCTCATCCAGTGTGACTCGGGATCAGACTGAGCAGATATTTGAGTTCATGAACTGAGGCACCACTAATTTTCTTTGACTTGCATCAACCCTTCAAGTCCTTATTTTATGTCACATATCATCACTAATGGAGACTTTGTTCACATAGTTTATCCATTTTATCTACAATTTGTGCATTGTATTCCCTATTTAAACTTTAACAATCTCAATGATAATTATTAGTACCTTACTGAAAACTAATAATTATCAGTTATGTCATCCATTTTTTTCTTCTTTAACATTGTTTTGTCTATGGTGTAACTTGTCAGTTTTTCTAATCATAAACTCAATTCCATTTATTTATCTTATTTTCTCCTAGATGATGCTAATTTTGCTATCCAAAGCACTTACATATTAACGCCTCCTGATTTTCTATATATTCACTCCAATTCTTTTATTCTAAATTGTGTCCTGATTGAATGCTTATTTGCATGATTTTGACAATTTTATTATTTGCTAAACAGTACATATTATCCTTAAAATTCTCCAAGTAATAATTTGTTCCTTTGGAGAAGATATATATTTCTTGTCATTTAATAAAGTGGGTAAATTAGAAGGAAATGGCCTGAGCCAAAGCTCAGTGAAAGGTGATAGTGCTTAATCTTTCTCTCTCCCATTTTGTTCTCATTGGCCTCACCGCTGCAAAGCTATCGCAAGCCCTGTATGTTCACGGTTAACGCCAGTCTCTTTTGTTTCTCCTAAGGAGTTTTGCTCCAGGATTTTCTGCCTCCCAAAGGATGAATCTTTAGAAGATAATAAGGTCTAATGTACTGCCCACAATTTCTCTATCAGCAGTCTTACCCCTCACCTCTATTCTTTGTTCCTCCAAAGGCTCTTGGATGCCTTTTATTCAAGGTATTTCCAATTGTCTGTCACATTTCTATTATTTATTTTACTCCAAGGAAAAAATTAGGTGCTCTACATGACTTTATACCTACACAGAAATCGAATACTTTCCTCAGCAATATCCAATAATTGGTTGATAGATTTTGCTTAGTAAGTCTCATATATTGCTGTTTTTATTAATCAATGCATATTTTCTTATATCCCATAGCCAGTTTGGATAGTCAGGTAAACATTGGTGTTCATAATATCATAGATGCTGCTGTGACCTTTAACATTTAATTAAAGGATAAATTTCCTGTTGCAGTCATCTAAATGGTCAGCATAAAATCTACTCTAGAATGTTTTTGTGGTCACTAATTTATCAACAAATCAGAGTGAATAAAGGACAGGTAATGTCACTGTTGTGTTTGAGTTTACAACTTTATTTTTATTTTGGAAATAACCAGTAAATCTCACTAATATAGACTCACAATAAGAATGCTGCATTAATCAACTAAAATAAATAATATAGGTTTCAAAATATTGAACAACAACATAGGTTTTGAAATAGATGTAAATTTAGTTTCTCAGAACTCTGTTCCAGCCATTTCCGAATAACCAAGAGAAAAGAGCTGGTGGTCATTATTAGTACTGCTATATTGACTTTGTGAAATTATTTGTGCATTAGATACTACAAATATCTATGACAACTTTCTGCACATTTTTTATTGTTTTCATGGCTGGTTCAGCTTTCATTCTGCATGCATGTATATTTTCTGAATGGTTTATTTCAAACATCAAAATGTCTTTCTCCTATGTCTTGTTATTTCACTGATTCCATTTTGTAAAGCAAATGCTTTATGAACTAAGACAAATGAATTAATTTTAATTCCATTTTTCCTGGATAATACCATTCACAGCTGAAATAATCTTTTCATGGAAAACTTTTGTGGCTCCTTTAATATGAGAAGAATTGTTCTTTTCAAATCTTTCATAGACTTACATTCTCTTATATGCAATTAAAAAAAAAGGTTTCTTGTTTCCAGGTCCTGAGTTTTGGGGTGTATAACTGATTATAAAAATCAACACAGAGACTTGTTCAATAAGGGTGTAGTAAAGGCCCAAAAGTCATGCCTAAGATTTTCTGTTAATCCAGAAAATTTTTATTAAAATATGTTCAGGCTACTTGTAAATTAATTCCAATATAACAATATTGAAAGAAAATTTCAATATGTGACAGAATTTTGCTTGTTACTATTTTTGAAATGAATTTCATTCTTCATATAAATTAAGTAAGCTATCTGTAACTTTTAACCTAAATTATAATATATGCAGATACAATACCTGATCTTTATTTAGGAAAATTAATAAAACTATGTATGTCACGAGATTATTTAAGATATTTCACATTCAAAAGAGCAGATCTTTTGCAAAAGGGAACGGGACCAAGAAATGGAAGGAAGGAGAAGGGGCAAAAAAAAAGATGAAAAAATAATTAACATAAATTACAGGATATGTATGTACCAACTCCCCATGATAAATGTGAGCATCATGTACTAATAAAAATAGTATTAAAATAGTGAAATATCTTCTCACCACCACATATAATCATTGGTATAAAAGGAAAAATAGCGACAGCGGACATCATTGCAAATGGCGCTAAAAATGTGTCAGTAAGGAAATAAAATAACTTCCACGTGACGCAGATAAAGCAGAATGTACTGTTAAAAGACACTTAGGGGAGTGCGGCGACAGAGGCCTGTAACTCAGCCCTTGCAGCTGGGGTAGGCAGAATTCAAGGGCAGTCTAGGCTGGGTGCCGAGACGCCCTCTCACAAACAATCAGCAAATAAATACACAAATAGCACAATTTATACAGCGGATTAAATAGTCTAATGACTTTGTCCTGACTGAGCTAGCTCCGTTCTTAAACTTGATTGAATAAAGCAAGAAATCCCCACACCTGGATCGAGGTAGCCCGTCAGGTAGAAGAGGATGCCCGGCAGAAGATGGTGTCAGTTCTCTAGCCTTCCAAGCGATACACAAAGGTGGAGTTCAGGGGTGCTGCGCTGCTTCCATCACAGTTCAGTGCTCGGTCCAGGGCAGGGAGGTGGGGGGATAAAGGAAGACAGAAAGGTTGAGTGTAATGACTCCCCCTCTCAATCACTACACAAGGCAGTATCAGTCACTGAGTCAGAACTTGGAAGACCAGCTTGCTGAATCAGTGCAGACCGTCTGCTCAGAGCTGAGGCTGTGGTGACAACGGCCACGAGGAGGTAAGGAGCGGGCAGGTGTGAGATTCCAAGTAGAAAACACAGATAGTTCTGTGGATGGAATTCTTGTGAATTATAATAAAATGAAACTTGGCGTGTCAATATTTTTCCTAACAAAATTTTATGAAGATTACTAGCGATATAACTAAAGTCAATTAAGTTATGGGATTCATAAGTTATGGGATTTTTTAGTGCTTCCATTCATATATTATACTCGGGTTGAATGCAATCTTTTAATATTGAAGCTTAATAAACTTTGAATTACAAACATACATTTCATTAAACATAGGCATGGATAATTTCAAGAACATAATCTTTTCATATTTAAAATTAATTTAGAATGATTGAATTTTTTCAATAAGAGTTTTGATTAGATTACTTCACCCAGTCTTAATTTCACACATTTCTTTACAAAAGTAGAGAGTGGCTAAAAATCTGAAGGTGTCAGGAAGATGTGGGTTTGATCCTAGTGGCGATCTTTCAAAGTTTAATCTTCAAAAACATTCTTGTCTTATTCTTTACTTTTTCAAAATGTAGACTTTTTTTTTTTTTCAGATAAACAGGAAGTAACATGAATAAAAAAAAAAAAATCCAATGTAGGGCCCAGGATTTAGCTCAGTGGTTCTGGCGCCTGTTTTGCAAGAGGAAGGGCCAGGGTTTGATCTCCCGGTAACCACATACCATACTGGGTGTGGAGACTCACCCCAGCAGCAATCAGTACCACATACCACAGTGCCGGGCATGGTGGCTCAAGCCTGTAATCCCAGCACTCGGGAGGCAGAGGCAGGAGGATTGCTGTGATGTTTGAGGCTGAGCTGAGGGCCAGCCTGAACTACAAAGTGAAACCCTGTCTCAAACAAAACAAAACAAAATAAAACAAACAAACAAACAAAAAACATCCGATGTAAGACATGGTCCTAATTGAAATAATACATGTGGAGGCTACTATGATTACAATTATGTGAGTTTTCAGTGACTAAAAAGCAAACAAAAAATCCGAATGTGTCATACTCAAGTGCCTTTCCTTCTGTAAGTCAAGCAAAATTTAAAACATGTTTATTGAATTTTTTTCTTAAACTCTCCATTGTCAAGGACTATTATAAAGCTCTGTTGTGTAACTCATCCCATTGGAGAGTTTGCTTTCCCCATTTTCTTTGGTTAAATCATAACCCTTAGACTTCCTTCTCTGCTCCAAAACTGGATTATCAATGACTTATCATCTACTTATTGTTTCATTCAACTCTTTTTACTTTTACCAGAGAATGCATTAAATATGTAATCAATATATCATCTTTCATGCTATTGATTTTTCATGGTATCAGTTTTACAAAGAAAATTCCACTTGTGAGATTTTTAGTTGCATCCTTCAAAAATGATAAACTCATCCAACAAAATTTACTTTAAAAGATACCTTGTGTATACTGCCAACTCCTTGAAATAATAAAAAATTTATATTTCTCAAGATTTTAGCTCACAGAAATTCCTTGCATTTTAATTAGAAGTCAAAGTATGTTTCACCAAAGGCATACTGATAAAAAGAAAATTTTCCTTAGCATTTAATCTTAAAATCATTTTCTTCCTTCTTAGGAATTATTATTTTTGCCTGCTGTGAAGACAATTATCATTGTAAGATTGTCTTCAAGTATTCATGAAGTCACATATTAAACTGATACAACTTTATTAAAATAGTTTTATTTCTTCTAAACTCGAAACGCTGTGTTAAATTTTTTCTTATTGACTTTTTATTAGCCCACGATTTACTTTTAAAAGAGTACCAAAACATGTCAGTTTATGCATCTGTCCTAGTTGCAAGTAAATTTGCTGACTTAAAGTTGCTAAAGATATTTCTCCTTAAAATTTCCAATTACAGGGGCCGGGTAGTTAGCCCAGTGGTTCCAGCGCCTGTCTTGCAAGCGCAAGGGCCTGGGTTCAATTCTCCGGTAACCATATACCATACTGGGCGTGGAGACTTACGCCCAGTAGCAACCAGTACCACATACCACAGTGCCGGGCGTGGTGGCTCAGGCCTGTAATCCCAGCACTCGGGAGGCAGAGGTAGGAGGATTGTGATGTGAGTTTGAGGCTGAGCTCAGGGCCAGCCTGAACCACAAAGCGAGACCCTGTCTCAAAAAAAAAAAAAAAAAAAAAAAAAAAAAAAATTCTAATTACATTTATTACAAGCCTCATTTTTATATTAATTACAATGTAAAATTTGTATAATTCATCATTTATCAGTTCTTACAGTTTCAGTTACAAATTTTAATAATTTAACCTTAATAAATTAACCCCAAATTGTCAATCTTTTAAAAAGATAATAAATTTCATCATTTCTAATTACTCAGTATTTTACTTCACTTACCAATGACAAACCTGATGATTTGTGCATGTATTTTTTTCATATTTAACTGAATAAGTTGGAAGCAATGCGAAACACTAAGTCCAATGTGCATTATCTGAAAGGCAATAAAACCTGAATTATTAATTACTGGAACTGCAAATATAGATTTCATGTGAAGTCAGGTTCCATATGAATATATTTTAAATATTTATGATGAATGAATTAATAAATCAAAAATAATGCCAAGATTAATTATCCTACTATTTTTCTATAATATACAAATCAAATCTTGTCGTATGTAATAGGAATCTCATAACCAAATTTCATTACTAGTATTTTAAAACTTCACAAAATATCTCATATTTATAATTGATATCTTTGATCGTAATTTACTGTCATTTTCTAAAATTATTTTAAAACCCTGTGTAAATCTCATAAATATATCTTTAGTATATCTACAAGTATTTACTATTATGATAACTAGAATAATAGTTAATTCTGCCAACAGATAATATGTGAGTTATTTTAAATAGAAATGTTTTAATTTATAAATAGTTTTGAAGAGCATACTTTCATTTCTATCATTTCTTTCATTCAATTTTAATGTACTTATTTTATATGCCCAAAAATTATTCTAATTATTTCATAATAACTATAAATAATCTTACTCAGATATTTTTTTTTCTTTTTAGATGGAGGAAAATATTCTTGGTTTGTATTTACTATTTTTGTTTTCTGGTTCAATTCAAATTAGAAACTTATTTTAAAATATTAACTTATGATTTATTTGAACAGAATATTTGAAATAAAACTTTATCAAGAATATTTAGAATTTTTTGATATTTAGTTTTTCTTCAAGCATATGAATAAATTTGTAAAATAAATTTGATAAGGAAACATTTGCTGCTAATGATATTCCATATATTAAAATAATTTAATCACAAAATTGGACATGATTTTGTGTTATGGATACCATCAAGGTAATAATGTAAAATGAGTCTTCTGACAGAAATCTGAAATAGAACTTTGTTGAGATATTAGCAGCTGGAATCAATGTCAAGAGCAAAACATAAAGTTTTCAAAATTTCTACTGTTGTTAAGATCAGCAAACATATCATTATAGGAACAAATCATAGGAAAAGTATAGATGTTTAGAGAAAAATGCATTTGTAAAGAAATTATGTGAACTTTGAGAGTATGAAATTGTTTTTTTAAAAGTTTTTCAAAATATTTGATCTCCGAATTGCTTTCTGAAATAAAAATGTACTTTTATGTAGCTAAGAAGTCTAATAAAATTGATATAATGTCTAATTTACTACAAACCAATAAAGCAACAATAGTGCTATTAGAAATAAAAATTGAACTCAATGTATGCATTTTTAATATCTTTCACCATAAGTTTAATAAATAACAAATTAATACTCTCAGTTCTATCCTCAGAAGAAAAACAATTACAGACACTATTATAGAAGCCAACTTTGGCTAAAGTTAGAAAGTACATGTGAAAAATACTATACTTTTGCCAGTAAATTTAAAACAGTTTAAGAGTGTTTTAATGAGTTATATATTTTTATTTAATGAAATTTAGTAGTAATGAGATTCAAAAATATTATTGATCCACAGAAAATATTTAAAATGCTCATTTTATATCAATCATACTGAAGTAGCTCAGAGCTATTATTAATTAATTTCATGTTTTAATCTCAATTAAATAACCTGACACACGAATAATTACATAAACTGCTGACAAAAAAAATGAGAGGTGTAGGAGTCTGCCATACTGAAGACATGATTGGGAATGCCTAGTATAATGGACCATTTATAATGTGATTTCACAACTGTTATGTACATGTTAATAGTCAAACTACTTCTATTCATTACTTGTGGCTACAGTACCGATCTAACACACAGTATCCTCATTCTAAACCCGCACATCTTTAAATGTTTTGGGTCATGTAGCTATAGTGGCTTTGAAACAGGTCAAGTTGCAAATTTTGATTTGAGTGAATTATACTATATTATCTCGGTGAACACAATACAATGCCAATGGGCCTTACAAGAGAAAAGCCCGGTGTATTTGCACACACCTGTAATCTAAGCACTCTGGGAAGGTGAGGATAGTAGGTCATGAGTTTGAGCCCAGAGTTAGCAATTTATCATCCGAGAGACTTTTTTGCAAAGGAAAAATAATAAAATTTTTAAAAAGTAAAATAAGGGCTGAGGAAGTGGTAGTAAAGAGATAAATTAAGGATATGTTTAAGTAAGAGACAAGTGGGAAAGGATGAATTAGGAAATTCCCATTCTATTTAGAATGCAAAAAAAAAAAAAAAAATCCAAAAGGAGATTATCTGTCAAGAAAAGGATGATCAGGAAAAAGCCTGAAGTGTAGAGGAGATGGAGCCACTAGTGAAGGAGTTTGGCTCTAAGAACTGGCAGAGGCAGGCAATAGATTGTGTCTGCTACATATGACCTCTAGGAAGAACACCACTGAGACTTACGGTACCTTCTGCTCAGTAATGAAGTAAACCATTTTCCTATGACAATTTCAAGGTAAATTTACATTGGCATCTTTTGAAAACAACTTAAAACTAATAAAATCAATTTCATTCAATAGATTTTAACTTATTTGGACAAATGTAAATAAAGACATTACAAATGTGACTACATTCTTATGCATATGAAAAAACGCATACAGATACACTTTAATCTTTTGTGTTACATTATAAAAATTGCCTTTTCAATGATGGTTTTTAAATTTCACATTTGTAACTTAACTATCCGCTTTAGTTTGAAATATGAAAAAATATTAAACACTATGAAAATTTAGAAAAAAATGCTGAAGGAGGAAGGATCAGAATTTTTAAACTAATTGAAAAATAAGAAAATACTTTTAAAGTGAAATATTTGAAATTGAAAATGTATAATAATGTCAAATAGTATAATATGAAACTTCATATAATTTAAAACATGCCTCATATAAGATATATTCAAATATACTTCTAATGCTCAATATTAAAACATAAGTTTATCTTCATGACTACCAATGGGAGAACTGGACTGACTTAGTGATTTTATCATATTTTCCTTCTTCACTGAATTTCTTGGATTCTCTATATTTTAGCTTATCTTTTCTTGTGGCACATAACATGTAGATGACAAAATTTAGCAACCTAATGGCAGAAAATTTAGCAATGATAATGATAGAAATCATTATTGCTCTTGGGTTCAGAGTTCTATTTCCTGTAGGTCAAGATTTTCTCCCCTGAAGATCATCGCCTTCCCACTCCATTTCTGCAAATCTGATCTCTAGGTAAAACTCTAAAACCAAACACGTTGCCTGTCCATGTGTGACTTCTTAGAAGAGAATGAAAAGCTGCCTCTGTAGAGGACAAAAGAAGCCTAATGTTACTCTTGTCCTCTCTGATAGTATATATTCAGCGTGAGATGCATCCACATGCTTCATTTTAGTAGATTATTTATTCTATTGACATCTTTAATATTCTCAGAAATTAGTGGAGCTCCCTTCACAGAGTAGTCAGTCACTGAACACATAGTTCAAACATTCCTCTGACTCTCAAGCAAGCATTTCAAACTTAACATTTTTAAAAATGGAAGCAACTTACTATCAAACTTGTTCCTGATCTGGAATTATATAAGTTCGTCTTTCTTTTGATACAGATTTAAACCCATAAAGACTTCTAGACTACTTTCCTTAATATATACAATTAACATGGAGTCGTATAGTTTTAGTTTTTTGGTTTTTTTTTTTTTTGTACTGTAGAGTCCATCTCATTATCCTCACTATCAAATGACTAAAATTTTACAGGAATTCATTCCTATTCCATTATTGGAAAAGTCTTTCATGGCTTGTCCTCCTCTCACTATTTTCAGTAGCGCTGATGTCAAATTTATAAAACAATAAATTAAGTATCAAATCATGTTATTGCTCTGTGCAGTCCTCAGTAACAAAGTCATTTCTTTTCGTATAAAATCCAAGATTCTTTCTTGAAAAGATTCTGATTATTTTAGAGAAATTGTTTGCACTATCATTTGTTTTATTTTTTCCTAAACTTATTTGGCCAATACATTTTATTATTATTAATACTGTAAATTTTGTTGTGCAAATTTATAAAGTATAACAGTTTGAAGCATATTTGCAGCATGCATTGATCAAGGCAGAGTAGTTAACACTTCCATTGTCTTGACCATTCTTCTGGTGAACGGCTGTTCATGCTACATATTTATACAGGACAGGGTGATATTTCATTGAGTATAAAATACATCCTGGACAACCGAGGAAGTTAATATCTCCATCTCCTGGCTGGGTTTTTTTTTGTTTTGTTTTGTTTTGTTTTAAGGCATCCAGCTTATCTTTTGTCATTAATCAGAAAACCTGTAATAAGTTATTGTGAATTAGTTGTGTCAGATTTTTGGCATATATGTTTCTTGTTTTTCTTTCAACCACAACAATGTTAATGTAAGAAAATATTTTCTAAGCTAGAATCTCAGTGTTTAGGTTTAATTATAGTGTTGACACTCTGATAAATACGAGCATTTAGGGGTTTCAGTTTGAGCAGCTCATCTCTAAAATGTTCATCATCTGACGTGCTGTACTGAACTAGCATCCTTGGAATTTATTTACTTATTTATTTAAATTGATTTTTACGGGTATATTTTATACATACGTATGGTCACATTTTCACATTGAGAATTCTTATCTCTACATGACTCATTTTGATTCTCATTTTTCCCCATTATTCTGCCCTCCCTACAATTGCCCATTCCTTATATACATGAGCTTTGTTTCCTTCTTTTGCCATCAAATTTTTTCTTTCCTTTCTTTCCTTTCCCCTAACCATCCTTTCCCGTTCGGTTTTGAATATTTTCTGCCTATTTCACATTACCTGTCATACATTTTGGAATTTTAAAAAGCCATGCAGTCTTGTCTATATCCTTCTTCATATTGTTCATGCAGAGGCTGTGTCTGAGCCACCCCTGGGTGGATTCCTGTAGTCCTAGCCACTTGGGAGGCTGAGGCAGGAGGATGACTGGGGTCCCAGAGTTCTGCGCTACAGTGTGCCGTGGCAACCGGGTGTCTGCACTAAGTTCAGCATCAATATGGTGAGCTCAGCTGGCCTGTTTTGAGAAGTGAGTCCAGCCAATTCTATGTGCTGAGGTTAGAGTAACTTGCTCCCAAATTCTTTTCCCATAATTAAAATCTTAACAAGAACAACAGTTTTAATTACAGTCCTATTACTTTGTGTGTTCTGTTCCTAATTAGAGAATAATTTGTCTTGTACTTTACATGACTGCAGTTGTATCCATAGTAACCTGATTGTGACATGTCTGCATGCATAGTTCCCCTTTTGCATGTAGTTTACACTTACCCCAACAGATTCCCCAACACATCAGTACCTTGGACTGACCAGGGCCTCTGCTGGATGGGCAGCATTGGCTATCCTGGCTCCATGATTTCTGTGGCTCTTTATTTTTCTCTTTTAGTTTTTGTCTCAGCCTTGCGCCATAGCACAAAGAGACCTAAACTGATTGCAGAAGTCACTCATATGTTTGTATAAAAGAAATATATTCTTCATTCAGCTATCCAGAAATCATTAAGTAACATTTAAGTATCATTCCAGTAGGCAATGAGGCCTAACTGCTATCCATCTCAATGAATATTTTAGTCCTGCAAAATTTGTCTTAAATGAGTTCAGTTCTTATATAACTAAGTCCTCCAATAAAGAAAAAATAAAACCATTTACTTCCTATACTGATTTGCTTCTTTTTCAAATTATTTCTGTGTTCTCTGATAAATCCTAAAACAAGATTTTTCACAGTGAAATGCCACTTTCGTTTTATGTTCTATTTATTTTGAATATCATTACCACTAGATCTATCACTGTAGCCAAATATAACGCTTGAATTAATTTAACAAAAAAGACCTTCTGATGGTCTGTTGGTTGGACACAATCAATGAAAAAATTAAATAAATAATATAAAAGCTTTATTATTATTATTACTATTATTTTAGTTTTATTGAAACAGGATATCACTTTGTAGTTCAAGCTGTCGCTGAGCTCACTATGTAGCCCAAGCAAGACTTGAACTCACAGCAGTCCTCTTGCCTCTGTGTCTCGAGTTCTGGGATTATAGGTGTGAGTCACGATGTTTGGCATTGCAGTATGTGGTACCAGAGATCAAACTGGGGCTCTTGCGCTTGCCAGGCAGATAATAGAACCACTGAGCTGTGTCCTTGGTCCTATAAAAGCACTTTAAAAAGGCATATCAATTAATTTATACAATGAATTTTATATTTGCTTTAAATTTCATTTCTATATTTACTATGATTAATATTATTGTTGTTGCTGTTTGAGTCAGGGTCTTTTTGTGTACCTCAAGCTGCCCTTGAACTCTAAAATCCTCCTGGCTCAGCCCTTGCAATGCTGGAACAACCAGCATGGATCACTATATCAACTATCTGTAAATTTTTAGAAATATGTAGTCTATTCTAGGTCAGTCCATTCAGCAAAGTAAAGCTCAAATTAGACATGTATATTGGTAATTTGCTCTAAATAATTAACAGCACTATCATCTCTTACCTGTTTTCTTGTCTCCCTGTGTCCACATAGAGTATGATATTTATTTTTACCATAGCCTTATTTTGCTTATGACTCTAGTCATGGATTGCCTTGTTATTAATTCATATTCATGATTAAATATTATTAAATGAAACATATATGTCCTTTAAAACCTAATAATGCAATATTTTGAAATGCTTCTTATCTAGCATGCAAAGTTTAGTAGCTCTACAATGGACAGAATACAGGTGAAATCTCCCTATCTAGAACTGCATTGGTATCTATATTATATTGTAAAAGGATCCATTTCTAGCTAATAACTATAAAATCACATTTAGGAGCAGTGCATGCCAATCTAATATGCTTTCAAAGTATCCCTCCACGGCCACAAAAGTCAGAAAAATAGCATATTTTAAAACTTGGCTTGTGATAGTAGCTCTCCACTAAAAGCCAATTATTCTGGAATATTCTGGTACTAAAATGAATCTCAAATTCTCCTCATCCACTAGAGTCTCATGAAGCACTCTGAAGATAGAAATGCTGTTTAGTTGCAATAACAGATGGAATAATGTTCCCCTTGAACCCAATTTAGCAAATATTTTGCTTGCCATCCTGCTTGTAGCACTACTCTGCTCTGCAAAGCTTTCCTTAAAATTTAGAGAGCATTTGAAATCAAATACGGTTGCTTCTATGAAGCTAGAAAGAATCAAAAGTCCAAGCTGAATTTATATGGAAACGTCAATTCTTGGATGACAAAACTCATGAAAAAGTATCACAGATTTTTCAGTAAAACAACACAGATGCATTTTTATCTCTCAGGTTCGATACTTCAGTGTTTACAGTAATTATTCTTTAACTGTTGGTGAGCTGTATTTTATCCTACATGATTTCCATACATAGTTCACTCACTTTTCATGTTCTCAGCTATGTGAAGCTATTCTGTGATTTTGGAAGCAAACAAACAACAACTATATATATATACATACACACATATATATATATATATATACATACACACACACACATATATATATATATATATATATATATATATATATATATATATATATATATATATATATATATATATATATATAGTGCCACATACCACAGTGCCGGGCGTGGCGGCTCATGCCTGTAATTCCAGCACTTGGGAGGCAGAGGCAGGAGGATTGCTGTGATGTGAGTTTGAGGCTGAGCTCAGGGCCAGCCTGAACCACAAAATGAGACCCTGTCTCAAAAAACCTAAAAATAAAACACCTAAACTGGTATATGTGGAGATATTATTAGTGTCATGCTACTCTATATGCATCATTTCATCAAAAACAGGTATTAAGTTTTCAGGTTTAAAAAGGAATACAAAGTTTAAAGTTATATTTACACTCTGAATAGAGGAAATAAGAGTAAAGATTTAAACTTACTTTGGCTATTCTCTAATCTCAAATTCTTATTAAAATGCTTAGAGATATTAGTTACACGTAATGAATATGTAAGCTGCTTCTTTAAAATGCAAATAAAACCCGGACTGAGTAAAGTATTCATATGTCTTCATTTGCAGTTTTGATACATCTTTAATCATTTCAACTAGTAAACCATATTTAAGTCAGAATAATGTTAGTAAAGTTCACATCTGAATCTTCTCTTGAAAAAGTGATATATGTCAGAAAATGACAACTAAGACACATGTTTTGATAACATATCTGTAATTTCTCTCATGCTGTCATTACTCGTGCAATTTAGTTATTTCCCTGAATATTTCTCTTTTTTTTTTGTTTTTACTCTTGTATAAACATTTTTTTTTCTTTTTCCAGAATTAGTTTTTCTCATTTCCACCAGATGGCAGATTATGCTTATTACCTTGCTTCGGAAAAGATATATAAATTGGATGAAGCTTAAAATCCTTACATTTAAACACAAAGCAAAATAACCTAGATTGGTAGCACTGTGGCTTTATCTTCATATTCCAGGTATGTCACACAGCTTTGGAAGACAAATTATTCTAATTTTGTCCCATACAAGACTATAATCTCAAACTCGTTGGCAGAGCCAAATTGAGAGAGATAAATCAAAGAAAGAAAATATGAAAAGGGTGGAAGAACAATACGAAAAGGAATTCATGTTACTATAAGAAGCATTTTATCTTTCACAGTTATGTCTTCGTCCACAAACCTGACATGCAATGATGATTCCGGACAAAAAGACTCAATTTCCTTTGAATTGATGAGTACGGGTAGAGATGATCATTACAAGAAGAGAGTCTAGGGGTGCACAACTGAGAATGATCTAAGCATGTGATGATGTCACTATTGCATTACTAATGTCATTGCAGTAAAACATACTCTGACTAATACTGTATGTCTGAGTCATTATTTCCCAGAAGGACAAAATGTCCAGGCTCTCCAGCTCACAGCTTTAGTGCATGCCAGATTGGTTCCCGGGCACACTCAGAATGGTAAAGAGGCCAAGCAAAAAAAAATAATAATAAAAAATAAATAAATAAATAAAGCACTCAACTATGGACAGCCAAGAAGTAGAGGGAGAAAGGAACAGCCACAGCTGCTTCCCATCTCTTCCAACAGGGCCTCGATCCACAATAAACATTAAGCTACTTTTTTTTTTTTTTGAGACAAGGTCTCGCTTTGTGGTTCAGGCTGACCCTGAGCTTAGCCTCCAACTCCCATCACAGCAATCCTCCTGCCTCTGCCTCCCGAGTGCTGGGATGACAGGCGTGAGCCACCACGCCCGGCACTGTGGTATGTGGTACTGGTTGCTGCTGGGGTGAGTCTCCACGCCCAGTATGGTATGTGGACACCAGGGATTGAACCCAGGTCCTCGCGCTTGCAAGACAGGCTTGGGAACCATTGAGCTAAATCCCCGGCCCTAAACTAGGAACTCTTTAGTGGATTGGCCCCAGAGAACAGCGCTCCCTGACGCAGTGCCTTTCCAGAAGCTCAAGCTGTGAACAGTGGACCTTTTGAAGTGCATTCTAGATCTAAAATTAGATCTACAACCTAGATTTATAAGTAGTCATTGAAGTAAAGAATCATTCTTCAAAAGATTCTTCAAAAACGAGGATTAGAAGCCCGAGGATTTAGCTCAGTGGTTCCAGCGCCTGCCTTGCAAGCACAAGAGCCCTGGCTCAGTCACTCGTAACCACGTATAACAACGTGAGGCGTGGTAGCTCATGTCCATCAGAAATCAGAAAACATACCACAGAGCCAGGCATGGTAGCTCACACCTGCAATCCCAGCACTCAGGAGACTGAGAGAGGAGAGTTGCTGTGACTTAAAGGCTGAACTGAAGACCAGCCTGAATTACAAAGCAAGAACCTTGTCTCAAAAAAATAAATAAATAAATAAATAAAAAAACACAAACAAACAAACAAAAAAAACCCTAGGGTTAGAGATTCTGTTTGACTTTGCAATTTCTGTGCTGGAATTGTTCACAAAAGAAGTAAAAACGTCATACAGCAGTGACATATATGGTCACATGTTTATAGTGGCAGAGTTTGTAACAGTATAAACCTTGGAAAAGTCAAAACGGCCATCAATTGGTGACTGGATAAAGAAAATATTTTTAAATAATAGAATATTACTAAGTCATAAACAAAGAAAAGAAAAATCCCAGAAATTTATCGTTAAATGGGTGCTTTTTGAAAGCATACTTATAAATGAAATAAATAGGACTATGTTTGATGTGAGAAATCTCAAATGTAAATGAAGACCAAAATAAGTAATAGATATTTTGAAAAAGGAAGAAAATGTTCAAAGGGAAAAGAAACTAAGGAGGGAGTCAGGGAAAAGAAACAAAGGAAAGAAAAATATTGAAGATAAGAAGTAAAAATGTAAACAAAGCTAATGCCTATGACGAAGGAGTTTAAAGGAGTACATGGGAATGGGAAAAAATAAGAACAAAGATATATCATATATAGGAACAAAAGCTTAGTGATAATGTGATTATAAGTTCTACTGAAAATACACCAACAAATTCAATAGAAAATAAACAAATGCATGTGCTAATCTGCTTAAAATAATTCTTGTTGCCCCCCACTTTTTCTATGACTATGAAGTAAAAATGTGATTATTAAACAGCGTAGTAATTGTATCAACGGCCATTGTACGTTTGTGTCTTTCAAGTGCTCTTCTAAGGGTATTCTATGATTTAATTGGTTAACACTTTATTAATTTTATATTATTGATAATTTTGTTTGCTATGTTTTCTGGAAGGGAAAAATAATGCAGATATAGGGTAAAGTATAAGTCCACAGGTCTCAAAAATAGAAAACAGCTGAGCAAGTTTGGTATTCTCTAGTTCAGGGGCCTTTGATTCTCACAGCTCTACTCTGTTATTCGCTGTGAGTTACTTCTTAAAGAAAAAGGCACTTTAAATGAATAAAAATAAAATATACAATTAGTACGTTTTAATGGTATACTAAGAGGTTGTGAAACTACAAATAATTTTATTTCATTTTTAAATGCTTATTTAAAATGTTGTTTTGATTGTTAACAACTAATAATATATTTGTTAAAGTGAAATAGACTATCAAATAGCTTTTAAATTTTCTGTTATTGTCAAGAGTATTACTACTATAATTAAAAAATTACTGTTCATTAAAAAAACTGTGTTGACTATCTTTAACATTTCTATTTTTCATTGTGTTAAAAAAAAGTTGGGGAGAAATCGTTTTTCTAACTTGCGTTATGTGGCTGTTGACCAAGCAAATGTGGTACAAAGTTACATCAATCACTGTTTTTTTGTTTTCTGACTGCCAAACATATGTAACTTTATGTGTAGACACTAATTTTCTCAGTTATAACCTTTCTGTTATTAAATCAGATATACTACAGTCAAATATAGTTTGTTACCAATTCTCTTGCATTCTTATACTCCATAAAAACATGTATATCTTTCAGAGTTCTAAAATTTGCCTCTATTTATGAACAGACTTAATTATAAACATTTTATATTTGATTATTTTTTCACAGGCACATGATAAATAAGATATGTTTAAGTAGTGAAGTTTTACTTTCATTAACAGTAGGGATGAAATAAAATTTATAGAATGAGTATAAGCCAGTTAAAGTTTCAAAAATCATGTACTCAGCAGAGTGAGACCAGATCATGGGGGGGGGGGAATCATACAATGACCATCAGCTTAATGGCTACAGTATTTTATACTTCCCAGTACTCAGAGTCATGTCAGATCTAGGCTATCCAATGAAAAAGCTGCTTTATTTCTCCTGAGAGGTTTTAAAGATAGGACCTTCTGATTGGTCCCAGGTGCTGGCAGATTAAAAACTATAGTTCTTAGTATAGGTCCTGGACTTCTGTGCTTGATATGTCTTGCAATAATGACTTCAATAAGAGAATAGATTTGCAATAAAATATTATTCAAATAAAATCATATTAAATAGTACCCAAAATATACAACGGAGTAAAGTCTTAGGAAATTGAAACTTTTCTTGTTCAGTTAATTGTCATTCCAATTAGAATATTGAATACATTTTATTTTTCTATTAATAATCATGCTTGCGACAGCAATAATTCTTAAGAATATGAGGAAATATAATTCATGCTATTAAGCCTAGTTTCTTTGATATGTTAAAGGGCTTTACTTTTCTTCTTGGGAGCTCTTCTGCCAGAGTGAGTCCATTTATCTAAATTAAATTTAATTCATTTCTAATATACTTGCCTTTAAAATTCATATTACTGTATTGTAGTCAGATTTCTCCTACTTGGAAAGATTACAGATTTAATCTTACAAATTTAAACTTTAAATGTCTATCATGGTGCCCAGTCATACTGAGATAGCCCATTTGGGAAATTTAATAATATAATTTATATCTATTAATGCTTCAAAAACATTGTGGTTCAGTGAACAGTACAAAATTGGTAAAATATAAATGAAGATATGTGTCCTTATGAGCATAAGATGAGTAACTGAAATTAACTTTCTCAAATATTTCACATACTTTTTATCTGTCTGCTAATACTTAGATCAGTATTCTGTAAGATAAAGTCACATCACTCCTGAAGCTCTGAGCCTCTTCACAGTGGGAGTTTAATACAACTACAGACCATTACATATTTTCCAAATTATTAATGATCCTTTGAAAAGACACTGGAATAAATTTACTAGGATTCCAATTTGAAAAATTGTTTTCTGAAACCAAAATGGGTTGTCTCACATAGTCTCTTAACTCTAGAAAACTATGAATAGTTAAACCTTAAAATATTTTCACTGTAAAAAATAGTGCAGAATTTATTCATTACAATATGAAAGAAAGGTGAAAGTTTGGACTGTCACTCAATATAAATAGTAGATATATGAGGAAATAAAAATGCCTCTAAAGAACACCTAATTTTTATTGCCTGTGTATATTTGAAGCTCTTTGTGTGGATTATTAACTCAGTTAATTATTGAGACTCTATGACACAGTTCTTTTTCATGCCTTCATTATATATGATGAAATTGAGTCGTGAATACTAAATTACCACAATAGTAATTATTGGGTTTTAATACACGTCAAGGTTTTACCAGTCCAGTATCAGCAGCTTAAAAAATAATGTAACAATAATAAAAAAATGGAAACAAAGCTTATGTATATAGCAGCTGGGGTGTTGCAGGGTGGGTGGGGGAAGGGGAAAGATGAGAATCAGGTCATGTCATGTTCTGGTACAAACTCTCAATGTTGAATATGATGACAATGTGTATTCATAATGCAGCAATAAAACCTTGAATAAAAAAAGCTTATTCCTTGCAAAAATATCTTTATGTAATTGAAAAACAAGTATTCACAGAGAATAGGAATCTTGTGAGAAATCCCATACTGAAACAAAAATCTCTTTAATATTCCTATCCTGATGGAAAAATAAAGGTAAGAAATAAAAAATCTGTAATGGATAGAGTTGGAGGACAGAATAGCAGTAAACCAAATCTACTGAGGTATGGTGGCCTCATAAGTACCCAGACACAATCTTTGGCACGGCTCATGGTCATAGCAGATTTTATGATAAACTGCCTCTTGGAAGCCAGATTGGCTAAAGTTTTCTGTATTCAGTTTCTAGGGAAACCTTAAATAATCCAAACTTGATAGCTTGGAAAGACAGTCATCAGTGTTGACACACTCAGGAGGCTAATCTGGCCTGTGCTTGAGGAATCTCATGGGTGAGGCTGTGGTTTGGATCAGGATCTTGGATGTAATGCTTTTTCCCAGTTTTCTGATTGTTGCCACTCAATTTTATTTTCACCTTTCTTCTTTCACATAGATGCTCTTTGCATCGGTGTGAGAAAGTTCTGCTCACCTTTATTTTATCTTTACATTTTATAAAATTAATATTTATTTCCAGTTGATAAAAATCAACAATATGGTTGAACCCTGACATCGTAAGGTACCAGGAAGGACATTTATTCTTCACTGTAGGAAGATATGAACTATGTCTTTCAAGCAAAGGAAACAATCTCTTCTTTAAGTGACTACAGCTTTGTCCATTATCCAAAGAGATTTTGGTACAAGTAGTACTTTATTTTCTTCAAAGAAATTTAATGAAAATGATCACCATGTCTCCAAAGATAAATACTGAGTTTGTTAGCTTCCACTCCCTCATTTGTTGTGCAGAATCAGAAAAGTAAGCTGCTGTCAACTGAATGTATGGGGACCATTTTCCTCTACCTACCACCTGGACAAAACTTATGAATTTGATTATCAATCAGCAGTTGTTTTCCTGAAATAATCCTTCTTATGATGCCACACAAGAACTTAAGAATCCCATTCACAGGCCGGGGAGTTAGCTCAGTGATTCCTGCACCTGTCTTGCAAGTGCAAGGACCCTGGTTCAATCCCCGGTAACCACATACCATACTGGGCATGGAGACTCATGCCCAGCAGCAACCAGTACCACATATCACAATGCCGGGCATGGTAGCTCATGCCTGTAATCCCAGCACTTGGGAGGCAGAGGCAGGGGGGTTGCTGTGATGTGAGTTGAGGCTGAGCTCAGGGCCAGCCTGAACCACAAAGCGAGACCCTGTCTCAAAAAAAACCTAAAAAGAAAAAAAAAAAACAAAAAAAACTCATTCACAATATGCCGTATGTTGGTGTTCTTAGATTTTCTCTTCTTATACACCATTGTAAGGCTTTCTAGCTATCATAAATTCTTTCTGTCCCATATGAGATGCTTGTATAATTCATCTCTCCTGCAACACAAGAAGAAAAGATCACAGACTACTTAGGTTAAAGCATAATCTCTTTAAAAAGGTTTTTATCACTACTTACAGTACATGATAATTTTATCCATCATGGGGTATTAACATTCTTGAATTTAAATTTTACTGCAGGCCCATACCACTGTCACGTTGTATAAATCCTTGCCGTGAATGCTAACTGATTATTTTATTTCTAAGCTTGCCCCTCTGATTTCTTTACTGAGAAGCTGAGACAAAACTTTTAGAAAATGTGAACCAAAGTAGGTGAATAAACCTTAGTGTATGATATCATTTATTTCCATACATTTTGACCAGCTGTAGTTCATCTAGGGCCTATGATTACCACATAAATGAAGTATCTCTCACTCACTGATCTCTTATACAACATACTCTTTTCTCTCCCTGAAGACACTTCAGCCAAATCTACACCTGTTTGTTCAGGTCTGATTCTCAATCAAAGGGCAGTAGTTGAGAAGGATCGGACAGCCTCTGATGAAATATACCTTCCTAAAATATAACACTGCAGAAACATCCAAATACCTCTGAATACACTGTGATACAATATTAAATAAACTCAGTATTTTAAGAAATAGAAAAAGTTTTATGATAAATTATTTCAACAACAAAATATCAACTGAATAAAAATATTTCCTTATTTATTAGAATTCCTACAGTATTACAAAAACTATTACTTTATTTTCTTTATTTAGTAAGTTTTTAGTATGTTCCTTGCAAAGAATCTAGGGCATATTTCTGAGTTGTACATTTTTAACCAAAGTACAAATGTATTAACATTTTTAACTCTCCCTCTTGGCAATTTTATTATATAAAGTATAAAGATTCATGTGAAACCTTAACAATAACTATATATCAAATAACTCCATTCACACACTGGAAATATATATTTACTTTGGATTACATTTACACTGTAAATTTTGCACATCCAAAATTGTACCTTCATTTGTGTTAAGATAAATATGTAATTTATAGAATTAAATGTATTTAGTCTTCTCAAATAAATTTACTTCTGTACTTCAATATTAACTAGAATGAGAATTTGATCAGAAAGTAAAATAAAAGAAATATAGACTCGTGTGAATTATTTAAGTGATCATTAAGCACACCCTAATGAGAGAAAAAAGCACCAAGATTAATAAGCCACCTTGTTCAGGATGCTTTTATCAAGTAACCAACAAATTACTTTAATTGAATTTCTGAAGCAAAAGAAGTCTATTATAAAATTGAAAATTATTTCTAAATGTCAAGTTCTGTGTCTCATGCAATTTTATTTTTAACCTCTTACTGTGAAAACTTCCTACATTGTTGACTTGTTTTCAGAAAGGAGAAGAAAAAAATAAAACTTCTTCAAAATGTTTCATTGATAATTAAGATATACTTCTCATTTAAACGAAGTAGGAATTGTACTTTCTTATTCACAGATATTGTATTTTACAATTTCTTTATTTTTATTCCTTTAAGAAAAGCTTAATGTCATTGTATCCGAGCATACATATCAATTAGCATTTTTCAAGTCTCATGTATGCTGATTTTTCAAACAAATTCTTAGCCTAATTAATTAAATACAGGATGACTAAAAATTTTATCCTTTTTTCACTAATTTTATAAGATGACAAGAAATAAGAAAACAATAATTTAAAATAATTATTCAATAATGTTTCTGTGTATGATGTCTTTTAAAACATTCAATATGCAATAAATTATTAAAATCTGGACACTGGTATCTAGTCTCTTACTGATTTACCTTATTTATTATTTTCTCTGTACAGTGTAATTTATACTGTCACTTTGGCATTTCATCTTTTCCTGTGGCTGATATAATCTCAGTTGCGTGTCTACTCATTCCTTGTCGTGGTAGATGGAGGTCATGGATGCCCTCTGATTGGTGTTTCTCTGTCTCGAATTTCACAATTATTTGTGAATTATGTCATAAATTTTATCTTATAATTTCACAGCAACTATTTTGCAAATTAATGCTTCTCCTTTTTATGCTGAGTAATGAGGTAATATAACTGAGAATTCTATGTTCAAAGCCTTATCTTACACTCTGTACAATGTTACACTACATATTTAATAGCTGTCCCTTTGGTTGGTTTCACACTACAAATACTGCAATATATCTAAAACTTAACATTAAATTTTAAAAATCATTTTGAGGTTCTTTATAGAAAATTTTAAATGATTTTTATTAATACACAGTAATGCAACAAATTTCAGTATAATTAGATATGATAAAGCAAAAATTTAAATAACTGAAGAGTATTGGTTAATGGTAGCTAACTATAATTATTGCTAATTGCAACATTATATACATAATCATATCTTCGTCCCTTTTTTTAGATAAAACAAGTGTATTTTATAGCAATTCCTTGTTTTTCTTGTCTTCATTATGCTTAAGCTTTCAACGTTCACACTTTAAATATTTTTAGTATTTTAATTTCTAGATTATATATTGATCTTCGAACATATACATTAAAATTATTAATCTGACTTATCTTATTTCACAAACAGTAAGTCCACATATTGTATAAGAAATTAAAACTGAAAAGGAATAAATGCTGGAATACTGTCTATATATGAGAAAAATAAGTTGATCTTCCCGTATAGATGGAGGTGTTTTCCTTCCGCGTACATCACGGAATGTAAAGCAAGCGAAGAGCTCACCCCCCCCCCCCGCGTTATTGCAGAGCTGACACTGAGGAAAGCAGAAGCGTTTTCTCTGCCGTTAAACGGGAACATACTTTGCCAGAAAGGAACTGAAATGATGAAAGTTAGCAGCAATGTTTTAATTGACTTATAAGGAAAAAATGACTTCACTAAAACATGTTTTACTGAGTTGAGAGAAAATTTTAGGTTTGTTTGTCACACACACAAATTTTTGTGAAAGAAGAAATTTGCAGGAATTCTGCAGATTCATTTGCAGGAATCACTTGA
Source organism: Petromus typicus (assembly GCA_004026965.1). Classification (NCBI taxonomy): domain Eukaryota; kingdom Metazoa; phylum Chordata; class Mammalia; order Rodentia; family Petromuridae; genus Petromus; species Petromus typicus. Next base: position 24,345 of record PVIR01015879.1, read on the forward strand.
AGATTTATGGTGGTATTAGAAGGCCAATAATCTTGACAATGACGAACTCTAAACATTACCTTATGGCTCTAAAAATGGGCAGGGCTAGAAAAAGTTAAAAGGATATCTGAAGTGTAGCTATCAGAGAAACCAACCCAATTGTCAGAAAGGTATATGATATTACAAAATGAATTTTAAACATAAGCAAGGAAGACATAGTAAAATAAACTTTATTTCCAGTAATCTCTCAGTTTCCTGTTGGTCCATTCAGTTTTGTAACCTAACAAGAAAATGGAGAGTAACTTAACTTAATAATTTATTGTACCCAGGCAGTCAGCAACATGCATAGTGTTTGGATAGTAAAGAAAAAAATATATATAGTTCAAATCTGAATGTCACATTTGCCTTTTAAATTTTGTACCATAGTTTCTGAGCATGTAAAGAATAATGTCAAACCTGACTGATCGATGACTTTTGCTTAGAATGGTAAGCGTGATGAGGAGCGATTATGAGTTTTCTGAGTTGTCCCGTCCTAGGTAGTAGATAGGCATTTGTCTCCCGAATGTTTTATTTCAGAAAATGACAGTGACACACAATGTTGATCCTTTGCACCTGAACTGGAATGAAGTGATATGAGATAATAATGATATTATAGATCTTACCTTCTACACTGGAAGATCTTTTTTAGTTTCTTATTCGTCATAAAACTTTTATTTCAAAATTCAAGATTTCGTGACATAATAATTCTGCTTCTCACACGAAGAGACAGGAGGATATTCGGTTTTAAAACCAAAGGAAACATGTAATAGATTATTAATACAAACCTTTAATAATGCATTCAAGAAATGCCGCTGTGTGAAATCAGTCTATTAAGTGGTAATCTTCCAAGTCAAAACTGCAAAGCACTGATAAAAGTAGATCAGAGAGTGACCAGACAGATGCCAGATTTTTAAAAATCATGCACGATTTTGGTAATGATAGTACACTTAATGTGTAAGAATCCAAGGCCATAGAACTGGCCTCTAACTCATTATTAACATATTTTCTGTTCACATTATGACTCTTATACTCTTATGGAAATACTGACTCTTTCTGTTGTACAAGTCCTCATAGGTTCTGCAGAAGAAGGAAAGTTAATCACATACTTAATATCTTAAGATAATCTCCAAGACCTGTCCATACTGGTAGTTTAAAATATCTTTGGGGCCTGGGATTTAGATCAGTGGTTCCAAAGCCTGTTTGCAAGCACAAGGACTCGGATTCGATCCCTCGGTAACCACATAGTATACTGGGCATGGAGACTCATGCCCAGCAGGAATCAGTACCATATACCACAATGCCGGGTGTGGTGTCTCACGCCTGTAATCCCAGCACTCGGGAGGCAGAGGCAGGAGGATTGCTGTGATGTGAGTTAGAGGCCGAGCTCAGGGCCAGCCTGAACTACAAAGTGAGACCCTGTCTCAAAAATAAATAAATAGATAAATAAATGAATGAATAAATAAATAAATAATGTCTTTGTCATATCTGTTCTTTTATAAACTGATACTTAATAGAACATAATAGTTTTTTAATGTGAATTGACTGTTATTTTCTTTTTCCTTTTAACAACTTTTAAAATACAAGACAGTCAAAGATGAGAATTGAATCTCGGTATTTTGATGTGGTAGAAAATTTTTAAGTAAGACAAGAAAAAACACTCCAAATATTTGTCCTCTTTTTTTCAGTTTTGAGAAGAAAACAAAAGAAATTCATTCCTACTTACACAGAAAATCTTCCAAAATTTTCTTCAATCTTAACTCATTATTTATCTCCCAACCAATTCATAAGTTAACTAATTACAGCCACATAAGGCAAGATGGGAAAACATCACAAGATTTCATATTATATTACTTGTTTTGTATTAATTCTATGTTTCTCTTGGGCGTACTTCTAGCACTTCTACGTTTAAAAAGACTGTGCTGTTATCTTAGAATTCAGAGTCCCTAAGTTAACATAATAAACAATTATCTCCTATATAGATACTACTAATGATAATTTTATCCTTTCGTGTATAACAAGGCATGACAATTAATTAGTTCACAAAAAAGAAAAGCAATGAAGGCTGCAGTTTATGACTTGATTCTATGATCAGCTTACAGATATATTTTCCTCTATTCTGTAAAGTTTGGATGATGTAAAATAGTACCAGAAGATTTGAAAAATAAGATTCATAATTAAGTTGCATTTAAATATAGAAAATTCCACCAAGGAAAAGAAAGCTCTCCTGCAACCACCGAATAGTATCTGAATAGTTAGTGATGTTGGTTTCTCTGCATAAGAGGCTACATTTATATTTTTAACAAACATCTCTGTGCCTTGCTCCTCAGCCACTTCTCAGACTAGTACGACTTACCTTCCTTCAGCACTGCTGTCACCAGCTCAAGACAGCCCAGCGCTGCTCCAGAGTCCTCAGGCATAGTCTCAGGTATGAAAGTACCTGTTCTCTAGCTGCAGAGAAACGTGGGCAGTAGACCTCAGACAACGGAACACTTTTCACAGACCCATGGACTTCACAGACCCAAACTGCTTTGTTAAAAGAGTAGAGCAAGAAAAAAATATAAAAAGTAATGTTTTCAGTTTGGTATTTTCAAAATGAAGTTTAACACTCCGCGTGCTTTGCTGTTGTTATTGTCGCTGATGAATGGAGGTGGTGGTGTTGTCACATTTGATTGCTTTCATTTTTAATCTATTTTGTTTTATGTCAAATAAGGTGGGGCATAAACCTATGTGACAGCATGAGGAATTTAAATGTATTACTTGGAAAATAACAAATTCTTAATGTAAATATTGAGAAATCATCCTACTAAGGGGCACTGATGGTTCTCTTGGGTGTGGGGGGGGCACTGAAAATCAAACTTGGGCCCTTGCTCTTGCAAGGCAGGCACAGGGTACCACAAAACTAAATCCCCAGCCACTGTATTGATATCTCTAAAGCAAATACTATCAAATGTTTATCATTTTGCTCAGGAAATTATTCTACTTATTAAGTTATGTTCTGCTTTTTTAGCAATATGTGTGTGTGTGTGTGTGTGTGTGTGTAACTGTCCAAGTTGTTTTTAAGTGACATTCAAATCAAAATGATTCAAACTCCCATTAGTAATATTCAAATATTTTTTTTTAATTTCCTTTCAACATTATCAAAGAAATTAGGGACATTGTGGCATGCCATAAACTCCGTTCTTCCAAAAATGTATAAAATAAATATTCATTTTGTTGTTCTATAATCTTTGAAGTTGTATATACACTTACTTACAGTAAGATCAATTTATCTTCTAAGTTATCATGCTTTCAAAAAGTAGACAATAATAGAAATTAAAATGAATATATTCTTGAAGTGTGCCTTCATTCATCTTGACCATTTTGAAATGTATGTGTAATAAAGGTGTATTGAATAAAATTTGATATTTCAGAAGAGTCAGACTAAGATTATATGGAGAAGTTAAAATCATGACATAAGCTTCTGTTATCATCTTTGTATTTAGCATAGAAGACAGTGTTTGCTCCACCTTGAGCATACAATAGATAACATAGTATAAATTATAGGGTAATAACTTTTGTTTCTTATTTCAGATTTCATAGGCAAGCTAATTTCTATGTAAGATGAAATTGAATGAACTATTTGATGTTTATGATGAGAAGAAAAGATAGAATCTACTTTTTCTATTCTATTTGAAATGTTTTATAAAAGAAAATCTACATATAAGTTATTACCGTGATGATTAATGGAGATGATATATGGACAAATACAGTAGAAACTTTGAAACATCAAAATAGTGATTTGGGGTGAGATTAAAGTGAATGTCTTGGACTCAGTAAAGCATATAAATTAAGCGAAGACCTATAGTAACTTTAGAGCAATACCAGTTTTCCCACTTGGTTGTTGTACTTTGTTCTTAGTTTGTTAATTGCTTTCTAAAATAAATAATATGTATAGTTAATGTATTGCAGCTCATTTTAAGCAACTATTATCAAATATTGGTCGTATTATTCAAAAGAGATTTACATTCAATCAGGCAAAAGAATGCAAAGAGCAATTTACACCTACATTTGTAAGCCTTACATAAAACATGATTATATTTAGCATCAGCTTTAAAGTCCAGAGTTCGTAACAGCACTTTAGATGATGCATGCATCATATGAAGGCCTGGGCATCGTAATGTGAGGTTAATGGGGAGAAACACATTATATCAAATATCCTGGCACTTTGTATAACTTAATAGAAAGGAAGGTGCATTGCCTAGCAGTCATTTAATTATCTGCAATGTATATGCAAATATCTCCAGTTTGATGAGGTCCTTACATTTTGACTTTAAATACCACATTAGTAATTCTGGAATCCACCACTAATGTTTCTGTGGCCCTTAGGTAACAATGAAATACTAAGCAAATATTTCAAATTTCAAAGGTGGAAGAGCCACAAAATAACTTTGTACCTCTGAGGTCATTTTTACCATTTGAACACAATTTATGTGAGTGCGTTTCACGGGCCTCAGCATTTACAGAGCTCTGGGTAATGAATAGGGGGGTGATTCAGGTAATGGAGTGCAAGAGGTGGCTACAGATAGAACACCGAGGCTTAAAGGGATTGATTCCAAATATGAGAAGAAACAGTTATTGCTTTTAAATGGTCTCAGACACAAAACTTACAAATGAAAAAGACTTTCAGAAAATCAGGGTAGGCACCAAAGTTGTTTGATCAGCATAATCAGCTTGCGGTGTTTAGTTTTCATGAATCTTTCTGAGCTAAGTCAGGAGTCAAGGAAGTGATACAGGAAAAGCTTATTTGCCTTACACAGTTGTTTTTAAAAGCCAGGAATGGAAGAAAAATTATACATTCCTGAGCACTTCTTAAAAACAATTTTCCTTACCTGACTAAATTATACATTTTTACAAAATATTGTTGTTAAAAAAAATAAAAACAGCCAACCACAGCATGCCTCTGCTTTCAATATGAGAGTTCAAAGTAAGAGAAATACAAATTATCTAAGTCAAAACAACAATAATAATTCATTTTGAATATATTCTAGATAATTTCTCCAAGGACACTTGCTCATCTGACTAAGCTTACCCCTCCCATAACGTTATTCTTTAAAGTTTAAATATTGCCTACATTGCATTTCTCATAATAAAATATTCTAAAGCAATTCATAAATTATGCCTAGGGACTAAATGTTTTCAATGAATTTTAATTATGTTGATTATCCTAAAATACGACATGATAGTATTCAAATAAAGATGATTATTTATATTTCACACAATATTTTACATTGTAATATAATACAAAGTTGTATACTATGATATAGTGATGATTAAATGAAATGAGGTTTAATATAGTTATGCATTCTATTATAAGTACGAGGATGTATAATAAAGTTTCCAGAGAAGCAAAACTTAAAATCAGTGTACATCTGTGCTGGGAGTTAGCTCAGTGGTTTCGGCACCTGTCTTGCAAGTGCAAGGACCCAGGTTCGATCCCCGGTCACCACATACACTACTGGGTGTGGAGACTCACGCCCAGCAGCAATCAGTACCACATATCACAGTGCCAGGTGTGGTGGCTCACACCTGTAATCGCAGCACTCGGGAGGCAGAGGCAGAAGGATTGCTGTGATGTGAGTTGTAAGCTGAGCTCAGGGCCAGCCTGAACCACAAAGCAAGACTCTGTCTCGAAAAACCTTAAAAAAAAAAATCAGTGTACATCTAAATCAGTATATATCTAAATGTATATTCCATTATTATTTTAAAAATTTTTACTTATAGATACATTTATAAAATAGAGTACAGGTTAGAAGGTGATAACAGTATATAAATATAATTAGGAATTATTATTACCTTGAAAAATCAGATGCACAAAAATGTTCCTAGAGCCAGAAAGAAAATTTCTTGTAGAAGTTACAAACATCACGTCATCATCTTTAAATGTCATATTTTATCTCATCCTTTTAAATGGATATATAGCTTCTTTTTCAAAATATATTTGGATTTGTAGATTTTAATTAAATTCTGTATCTAATACACTTGTTAAACTCACCACAATGAATTAGAGAAACAACTTCTTTCAAAAAAAATCAAGAAAAAGAAAATACTTATGCATCAATCTAATCAAGAAAGTGAAAGACCACTACATTAAAAACTACAGTACTCTGAAAAGATTTAAGGATATATCAGAAAATTTAAAGAAGTTTTTGTATTTCTTTGCTGCTTTTAATTTTTCATCTAGAAAATGTCATTTTATTTTAGGTGCCTATTTTTGAAGTGAGTCTTTAACTGTGGGGGCTGATTTTTAAAAATTCTTCATATATTCTAGATAGTAATTCTTGTCTGAAGAGCAGTAGATAAATGTTTTCTTCCACTATAGGTTGTCTTTTTCCTCTATCTGGTTTCTCTGGCTTTGCAGAAACCTTTTAGTGCAGAGGAAAGCAACACTAAGATTCTATCTCATTCCAGAAAGAATGATTGCTTTCAATAAATCAACCAATAGCAAATGCTGAAAGGGTTGTGGGAAGAAAAGAACTCTTCTCCACTGTCAGTGGGAATGTAGATGGATACAACCACCACGGAAAGCAGTATGGAAATTTCTCCAAAAACTAGGATTAGAGGTCTCAGTTGACCTGCTATTCTTCTGCTAGGTATATACACACAAAAAAATTAAGGGAATCATACTGCAGTGACATATGTGAACCCATGTTTATAGCAGCATAGTTATATAAGTATCACGTGCTAATCAATTAGCTCCAGCAGCACAGTTTATAATTGCTAAATCTTGGAAATTGCCCCGATGCCTATTAACTGTAGAGTGGATAAAGATGTGACTTTTGTAAAATAAAATGGAGTATTACTCAGCCATAAATAAAGAAACTTGAGACATTTATACCTATTTGGATGAATATCAAGGCTATACTTTTGTATGCTTTTGTTCAATACAAATTTACACAGCTTCTTCTGAACTTTATAACATTTATCCCAACATTGTCTTTATTTTTTAGATGTTTTTGATCATTTTCTATCATTGTCATCTTCATAGTAATTCTTAAAAATACAATGTATAAAAAATATAATATTTTCCTAATGTTGCTTTCTTTATTGTGACATCTAAAGTAGTTCAAGTACCATAAGATTCGGAAAGAGACTGGATGTTTACAGAAAGAAATATTTATGGGTATATGATAGTAATGTAAATAAATATGGACAGTTAATCAAGGTGGCAACTTCTATATCTTTCCAGTATACATGTAAATGTTTCAATTTATGATTAATTAAATAATATGCAGATATTTCTTTTAAACATTGTTATAACCTAATTTTCCAACAATCCATCACTTAGTGATTTAATACATTTTAATAATGTTTGACTGATATACATACATTGCAAAATAGTACTTTTCTAATTGTATTTATTATTATCTTGTGCTATTTCATCAAGAACATTTCTTACCATCCTTTTTATACCCTTCTTAGAGAGAATTTTTTTCTTAAATCACTCTTTAATAATTACTATCACTGTTTTTGCTTCTTACATTCTGAATTGAGCCACCAAAAGTCTTTTATTCTTGGTTGTTCTAAGTTTTGGAAAAGAAGCTATTTAATTTTCAGCAAGGAGTCTTGAGTCTTGTTAGGGGATGTAGCCTTTAGTACTGTGAACTCAACCTCTCATCAGAGCTCAATAGTTTGCATCTGAACATTATTTATGGGCTCTTCCAGTGAGTAGCACTGTCCCATACAAGATTATAATACTTCAACGTATTATTTCTATTCTATATTTAATATCACAGTTTGTCCTATAATTTGGCCTATTTTGTCCCATAATTGTGCCTTTTAGAGAAAATATTTTATAAAATAACAATACGCATTTCCTATACATTTTACATATAACTTCAAATTATGTTGGGAATATTATTCATAGTGAAACCACTCAGTAACATTTAGTATTTGTTCCATGATGTTCATGAGCTGTGCAATTTTTCTCAGATAAATTTGATGATATTTTCCTTATTTGTTTTATACTAGCTTTACGTAAAACATTTATTTGAAATGCAAAATATTGAGATACATACACTTAATGAGTTTTACTTCAACCCATATACTCCTCAGTCCCTTTTCCTTGAAATAGCTATGGCACTTCCATGATTGCCTAAGCTGCCCTTCCAATTTTTGCAACTCAAACAATATGTAGAAACATTAATGAGTTTTTACATGTCAATATATTAAAAAGAATCTATTCTTTTATTATTGTTAATGTGACACAATATGTTTTATCATCAAATCAGATGAACACAGATCGCAGATATCACCCAGTTCCAAAGTGCACAGAATTCAAAGGACGGGATGGATAAGAATCTGCTAAGCATTCTTCTCACCTTATCTCATTCCTCCTTTAACAGTGCACACTGTGCTTCATATTTTGTAAGCACTAAATAATAAATATAAAATACTACTTAGGAAGAAATATTTTCAGTTGTGAAACAACTCATACCTTTGTCATTTTATAATCATCCAATCATGCTCCATTAATTCATAGAGTTCACGTTATTTTTTTATAAAAAATAAAGTCATATAATGTCTTCTAAAATTATTTCTAACATTAGCATTTCTCACAGTTCAACTGCCAGTAAATACCATTAATACGCTTACCAGGAGGTCCAAGTGTTATAGTGTTTTCAAATGGAGTTTAATATACTACTTCATTCTTCCTTCAGATATTCTGTGCAGGCATTCACATATTACAGGCCAATGGTTGATCAGTCTAAGCTGTTGTATTTAAATGTGGTAGGTAACTCTACAAACTTTTGGAGGATTTATTACTTTGGAGGATTTTTAACTATGTAAATTAGAAATCACTTTACTATTTCATATATCCTTTAATGTTCCTCCACTTATTATATAATGGTATTATTCTGTCTTCTATAGATAATTAACCTGACTTCATATTGCTAAGTGATCTTAGTTAGTTTTCTGCTTTCACTAACAGAAACAATGCTCTCACCCTTTTTAATGTATTATGGAATAGTTATATAATACATCAATAGTTCAGTGCAGTATTACTAACAGATTCCTTGAAATATGTTGAAGGAATCCAATAAAAATTGTGATACATGTATAAATATGAGCAATGACAAAATTTAATGATGGCTAATGCATAATATTTTCACTTTAAAAAGGCATGAAGAGATACAGTCAAATTGTATATTGAATTTAATCTTTTATTTCACACAGTGCCAGGCAGCTTCTAGTCAGCCACGGAATGACACTGAGTTATCCACAGTGGACTGTATTGTTTAACTGCCATGTTTGGTAGATAAAATGCATCAGCTGCATCATGATTCACAATATGTCCTGGTTCAAGTGGTTTGTCAGGACACAAATCAAAGTAATTGTTTATATTCACCTGAATATATGAAGTTTCCACGCGTATTATTTTGCTCTCTCATTTTGAACATAAGCATGTACCTAGTTGTCCATACTTGTGAAAAGGATCAGCGATACATTCTCCGAATAATTTCATTTATATGTTCAACATTAATATTTCATATATAATAATTATATATATTTGATATAATTTTATACCATAATATTTACTTACATTTATCAGTTTATTTTACTATGGGAAAATAATACAGTTTGTGTTTTTGGAAGAATCCATATCTTTGAAAGCATTTAAACATTGACATTCTAGAAATGTTAGTTTTTTATTTAAATAAAGGTTAGTAATGTAAAAGCATATTCTTCTTCATGTCAAGTCAATTGAGTAAAAAAATTTTTAGATAAAACAATAAAAATACTATTCAGAAATTTCTAAGGACCTAGAAAGTTAAACGTCTTCCATATATGAATGAATCTAACCACTTCAGGTTAACCAATCAAATTACACTGGCATAAATTACCATTGATGAAGAAGCTACAAAAATGAATCATTATGACTAAATTTAATCTATGTAAATAATAGAGTAATCCGGGTCAGGATGTAAAATGTAATGCTAGTGTACGGCCTATGATTTAGTATTTTGTAGAAAGAACATGCTACTGTTTCCTCCTAACATTTCTTTTGAAAGAAATAAAATATATTCTTGATACATTCAGAGCCTTGTTCTATAAATATTTTAAATATTTTTACAGAAATTATTTTTGTAGTAAGATGAACTGTCTACAAGATTTTTCCAAAAAATTATATACTATTAAAATTATTTATTTCTCTACGTAATACTTTAATTGACATCCACAACGTAGGTTATCCCCACTCAATAAAAACTTAAAGTGGTATGTGGTTCTGTGCTATTGCATGTAGAAATTTCTAAAGTGTAATAATCTTGTTCATGTAGCCAAAAGATATTTTAATTGAAATCTTTATTGGTACATTACATATACACATTATGATTGCACTCCGCGATGGGGATTTATACCAGTATAAGACACAACTTAATTCTCATTTTTCCCATAGTCCTACCCACTCTACCACCGCCCTATATACATAAAATTTGTTTTCTCTCTTTGCCAAAAGTCTTCTTTTTTGATATTTCCTATATAAAGTAGGTACATAATGTTAAAGTCAGCTAAAATGAATATTTACATTTTTAAACATGTTTTTGAAAATAATATACATATTTGTAAAATAAAACATACAAAAATTATTATACTTCTTTCTGCTGAGTTTAGTTCTTCATCTGATTGATCCACTAATGTTGCAAACGCACGAGCAAATATCATTTTAGTTTCATCTATAAAACTAAACAGAAATTGACATAGAATTTTATCAACAAATCACGCTAAATGAATATAGAACATGTTAATTAAGTTAGTGCTCTGTTATAGGTTTGATAAGAATTTAAATAAATACGACTTCAACCAATGAAGCATATTTAATATTATCATCCAGAAAGCTGGAAAATCTATAACCAAGAAACCTAGAAGTTGATTTCAAATGCTGAGTTCTACAGCATGAAAGTTATGCTCTGAAATCAGAAAAACCATCAGAGACAAGAGTCGGAGCAAAGCTTCACTGAATCAAAGAGTAATTTTCTGTATAATTTTATATAATTTCTCCTCTGTTCTTGCCTTCTTCCCTTCAAGAAAGAGAGAAAGAGAAAAAGAGAGACAGAGTTGGAGCAAGCGAGGGGAGACGAGACTACAATAGAGTAAAACACCTTGTGGGGGTAATCCAGCACCAAGTTTAAGCAACAGTCTTTATACTGGGTCCATTCTCTTCATCCCAAAATACAACCGACTGCTTCCCTGCAGAGTTAAGCTGGTAAAATATTCACTGAGCCAACAAAGATTTAATTTAGACCTTGATTACAGAAGAGAAGAGTGCTTTCTCCATCTTGCCTTTTAATTTTCAATTGAAGGTACATCTACAATCGATGCAGCCCTGTGGTAAGTGCAGCTGTCTTAAAGGTGTGAAAGTTTAAGAATGAATAAGAAAATAATGATCAAAGTAGTAAAAAGGTGTTATTTTGGGCTATTGCTGAGAAAAAGCAGTGATAACACTTTGGAGAGAATCTCTCAATGAAGAACAGCCTGCCCTGTGGCCATGTCCTTTCAATCCTGAGTGAGATGACAGCTGTACAAGTACAATGGACACCAGATGTGAGGAAAAACCAATGTAGCTATGTTCTCAAGGTTTTTGGCAACATAGACCCTCTGTAATAAATATCTACTTATGAATCCATCAGTATATGAGGTTTTGGTAGGGTGAGGGTATTATTTTAATTTTCTTTTATTTTGTACTTAGTGATTTAAATAATTTAGATTCTTAGTACAATCTCACATGTTGGATCCTACAAACATAAATATAAGCATATAAATAAAGAAATATTTGTGTAATTTTAGAGATGCACAAACACTCGAACACAAACACTGATCAGATGGAAATTTTTATATGTCATATTAATATGCTGCATTTTGTCAATAGTTTACCTAGCAGTGTGATTGTTGGCAGGATTTGTTGGTTGATTTTCATTAGAGAATCTCTATAACTGAAGACTCGCCGGAAATGAAATTATTTTGCTTTACATCTAGGCGATGATTTTAGAAGGTGGCATTGTATTGTAGAGGCTATTTTCTCCATCTATATTAAAATATAGGAAGCAGTTAATGTCCTCCTTTGATACATACAAAATTTATATAAGATATATGTTTGTCAAAATTACTTCACAACCTCTACTCTCAAATTCTTAGTCTTCAAGTTTTATTTACATAATTCTAAATACGCAGTATTTGTACAATCATGAGTCTCTTAGCAAAAGGTTTAACAAACAACAAACAACAAAGTTGAAACCTTGAGAGAAAGGCTGAGCCAGGCTCCCCTCTTGCTGTTCTGAGCAGTGGCAACAGCAGGTTGAAAACCACAACATCAGAAAGGACAGTACCCCAACCTCCCTACCCCTTTATTTGGTATCAAACCTTCACACCTGTAATCCTACATGCAAAAGAGAGTAGTTAGCCAGATACATGTTGCTAAGCAAGGAGCCCTGTGAAATGGTTGAAAATGTTCGTTTGGCCAGAAGGAAGCTTCAGGGAATCTTTGGCCTATAAAGTTGGAACGGAAGAGAAATTGGATCCTGAAAAGATTAGCAAGTAAAAGCAAAGTATTTCAGAAGAAAACAATAGAAAATATGGCCTGAGAACATTGCAAGATCCAGCAGAACTACATGTGCAGACTTAACACTGCAAAAGTGAAAGACTGCTTTGAGAAAAGAACCCCAGAGAAGCATGTTCCAGAATGACGATGAAAAATTGTAAAATTTTCAATTTCTAGGAAAATTGCTTTGTGGTATTTGCTTTGAATCATTCTTACAGATAAGAGAGAAGAAAACTAGTGACTACAGCTGATGACAGACTGTGGCATCAAACATGTGTGGTTGATTTTTGGAGCATGCAAGCATTGTAGGGTCAGCCACCTTCCACTCAGGTCTCAGAAGAAGACCTGTGAGGCCAGGTGATGTGCCCCTGAGTAGGCAATGTGTGAAGCTCTAAGCGTCAAGGCCAAGGTGAAGTGGAGACCCCAGAAGATTGGAGAAGCCAAGATGTGGATCATCTGAGGAAAATTACAAGGAGGAAGAAAGGCTGGTCAAAGGAAGAATCTATAACCACCACTAATGTTGTTGAGGCAGAGCCTCTTGAGCCCTCTGGAGTTCACAATGTGCCATTAATTACTGGAGATGCTGGAAGTAGAGCTGTGGGATTTAAT